>JAWQFJ010011448.1:47500-52500 GCA_034096865.1 Theodoxus fluviatilis
ACTCCATTGAGTTGTGTTAAAACCGACTCGCTTCTATTAATTTTCACCGTTATCTGAAGAAAATGACCTGTGCTGTTGACAATGTATGAGCGCACCTCAATAAGTGGCCCAGCTTATGATTAACTCCTTGCTTTACGAATTATCAAGCTCCCCGTGCTCTTGCAGACAAAATCAGTGGGACATTCGATCAAAACACACAGCACTTTTTCTGTCATCAAAAAAGATCACTTGCTCAGTGATAAACAAATGCATGCAAGATGATGTCGCAATCGAGCTTTACGAAGCTCGCAGCTTAGGCTTCTAAATGTACCTATCCATGCCAGTGCCTGGTACCGGTGGACAAGTTGGAGCGTGGGAGATGACATTGGAGGTTCAAATCCCGCATGATGCCGTCGCCGTATCACTTACTCGCTGCTCACTCATCCGTGACGGGTCTGCGTGGGAAGGGGACTTAAATTAAGGCGGCTCTGCATGCTTCCACGGAGCTCATGCGAGGAGAGTGCGTTGTCGAGGACCGGGGATCCTGCACGGCGGATGAAGAACATGGCATATCTCCATTCATCACCTCAGCCGTAAGCCTCAAAGTTGAGGTGCGTCATTCTTTGTTCCCGATTTTCTCACGACGTGGAGGTCGTCGTTGAATTTTCGTGACATTTCACAGTTGCTGGGAAGGGAGTTTGTCAGAACCCATCTGATTGGTTCCAGCTGATTTGGGGAACGATTTACCTGCGCTTTGTGGATGATGAAGAGATGACGTAGCTGATTAAGCAATCACAAAGTAGTTGTAATAATTCTAGGAGATGAAAGCATCACCAAGTCATATTTCAGATTTGATTCAATATAGCAAATGCAGTCTAAATCGGGTCTCATGTTACAATTGGATGTTTTAACTCACGGAGAAAAGAAAATTCCCTTTACTTGCAGAACACCCACCATCCATCACCATCACCACCCACCATCCACCACCATCACCACCCACCATCCACCACCACTATCGCCACCACCACCACCACCACCACCACCACCACCACCACCACCACCACCACCACCACCATCCACCACCACCACCACCACCACCATCCGCCACCACCATCAGCAACTACCATCCGTCACCACCACCACCACCACCACCACCACCACCAACACCACCACCAACACCACCAACATCCGCCACCACCACCATCAACCACCACCACCACCACCACCGCCACCACCATCCACCACCATCCGCCACCACCACCAGCAACCACCACCACCAGCAAACACCACCACCACCACCATCCGCCACCACCACCAGCAACCACCACCACCACTACCATCTGCCACCACCACCAGCAACCACCATCCACTACCACTATCACCATCACCACTACCATCACCACTGTCTACAACGACGACGTCAGCGAGAGCACTGTCACAAGACATTATCATATTCGTCAATGACTGCTCCCATTCTGACAACCACCAGCAACCACCATCTACCACCAACCACCACCAGCAACCACCATCCACCACCAGCATCCACCAACCACCATCAGAACCACCATCCACCACCAGCAACCACCAACCCCCACCATCCAGAGCCAGCAACCATCATCCACCACCAGCAACCACCATCCACCACCAGCAACCACCATCCACCACCAGCAACCACCATCCACCGCCAGCAACCACCATCGACCACCAGCAACCACCATCCACCACCAGCAGCCACCAACCCCCACCATCCAGAGTCAGCAACCATCATCCATCACCAGCAACCACCATCCACCACCAGCAACCACCATCCACCACCAGCAGCCACCATCCACCGCCAGCAACCATCTTCCACCGCCAGCAACCACCATCCACCATCAACCACCACCAGCAACCACCATCCACCACCAGCAACCACCATCCACCACCAGCAGCCACCATCCATGGCCAGCAACCACCAACCACCGCCAGCAACCACATTCCACCACCAACCACCACCAGCAACCAACATCTACCACCAACCACCACCAGCAACCATCATCTACCGCCAGCAACCACCAACCACCGCCAGCAATCACCAACCACCATCAGGAACCACCATCCACCATCAGCAACCACCAACCACCACCAGAAACCACCAACCACCACCATCCACCGCCAGCAACCACCATCCACCACCAGCAACCACCAGCAATCACCAGCAACTACCAGCAACCACCATCCACCATCAGCAACCACCATCCTCCACCAGCAACCACCATCCACCGCCAGCAACCAACATCCTCCACCAGCAATCACCATCCACCACCAGCAACCACCAACCACCACCATCCACCGCCAGCAACCACCAACCACCACCTGCAACCACCATCCACCGCCATCAACCACCAGCAATCACCAGCAACCACCTGCAACCACCACTATCATCACCACCACCACCAACACCATCACCGCCGTCTACAACGACGACGCCAGCGAGAGCACAGTCTTAAGTCATTATCATAGTCATCAATGACTGCTCCCATTCTGACAACCACCAACCAGCATCAGCAACCAGCAACCACTAGCAGCCACCAGCAACCACCTGCAACACCACTATAACCACCACCACCAACACCACCACCACTGTCTACAACGACGACGCCAGCGAGAGCACTGTCACAAGTCATTATCATATTCGTCAAGGACTGCTCCCATTCTGACAAAGCCATAGCACCAGCCAAGCATTTGCCAGCCCCTCTCTCACAACGAAGACGTTCAAGCCTCCCTGGCTGGGTGGAGTTACGGGTGGATTTTCCGCACCCCGTGCACCCGTGCCGCTCGTCGTGCATCTGCAGGGCAAGTGTCAAGGAGACCGTCGCCATAACAACGAGTCCTTGAGTGCGCATGTCGAAGGCAGGTCACATGACCTGGGGCAGAACAAGGGAGGCCGATGGGGAGTGGGTTTGGGTAGGGGGGGAGGGTCGAAGGTGAGGAGTGGGGCTTGATAGTGATTTACGATGCCCACGTGCGATGGAAGCATGCTTTGGGATCGCCACGTAACCTTGGCCTGGAACATGCCTCAGTCTGCCCTCAGACTCCGTGTCCCCCTCCCTCCTCTCCCTACCCTACCCCCCCCCCCCCTCTTCCTTCTTCTCCTGTGTCTTTGTCTATGTTTCTCTACGTCTCTGTCACTCTGTGTGTGTGTGTGTGTGTGTGTGTGTGTGTGTGTGAGTGTGTGTGTGTGTGTGTGCGCGTGCGTCCGTGTATGTATGTTTGTTTTAGTGTTTGTGTGTATGTGTTTGTGTATATATGTGTGTGTGTGTGTATGTGTGTTTGTGTGTGTGCGTGTGCGTCTGTATCTGTGTCTGTGTATGTATTTGATCGTATGTTGTTATCTTTCTCTCTCCCACTCTCTTCTCGTTCTCTGCCCCCTTCCCTCCTCAGCACCTTTTGAAGCCATTCCACCTCGGTAACAGGTCCCCACTGCACTCCTCGACGCCCGAAAATAACGCCCCTTTGAACTCGTCACGTCATTTGCATGTCGTGATTCCACTCAGACGGCCTCGTTTGTCCCCAGGGTAGAAGGGGGTGGGCAGTGCGGCGGGGAGGGGGTGGGCACCCCTGTGTTCCTCGGTGTCAGGTGCCTCATGCATCAGGAGAAGAATGTTTCCAACATCTACGGAGGCATTTTCTTTGTCTGCGACCTCGACGCGTCACCCATACACCGTCCTTGCCTGGCTTTGCAATAGTCTTGAAATTTGAAGCTCGTCTTTCCCAGAAATCGACGGGTTTGTCGGCAAGTTAGTAATATGTGCGTAAATTCAAGTCTGCTTTATCTAAAAAGATCCAGAAACCAACGTCTTTGAGAAGTTCATTGTAAACTAGTCGTTCGAGTCCTCTCCTTCGGTTTTGTATCATCTGCTGTATGTGGTTGCTGTCTACTTGCCGACTAGAGTTGCTTATATTGTTTTGACAGCATGTTTATTTTCAACTATTAGATGTGTACTTTTTCTTCACTTGCTGATGGCCTTTCTCCGTACACATACAAGTTTTGTCAGCTTTGTGAAGTGGCGGAACCATATCTATTGAGCTTCAATCGAGGCATGGATATTACTAGTTGAAAAGAAGAATAATCAATGCATTGTGCAGTTTTATAGTGAGACCAAATCGACAAATCAAGTTTTTAAGTAGCGCTCAGTGAGCGTTTATGCATGCTTCTAAACTTGATTTTCCACGTAATGTTTCCCCACAAGAGCAGTCACAAAAACACAGCTACGGGCACATTCGAGCATACGAGTTACATTCTTCAAATGAAAACTATTTATTTTATGAAGAACACTTATCCGTGCAACTTCTGTGACTCAAGGCACCCACCCCTACCTGTCTGTTCCTCCAGGTAGGTTTGTTACTTCTCACAGCGCCTGTCCTATCTTCTACTTCCTCTATGTCCATCTGGCGTCCTGTCTCTGGAGTAATAATAGCTCAGCGAATAGTCCAACTCCACGCTACGTCTGTGCACCTTTGAAAGCGGCCGAGACGGTGTTGGCTTCACGACTTCAGCCTCCCTCTTCACAAACTCATCGCTTCTGCCTTCGTGTCTGTCTCGAAGACCCTAATGTACCTCGTGTGCTCTTCTCGCCACTCCTGACCAAGGTTCAAAGCGACTGCGCTCAGTGGAGAGAGTTTGGTTTAGGGGTGTCGAGTAGGGAGGAGCCGTGTGACTTTTCGAGCCGGCCGCACTTTCAGCTTGAACTTTTGGTCTTCCAGACAGCTTCCTTGCCTTTCGTTGTCATCACGTTTTTGGGCTTCTGTTCCTATTTTTAGGCAGGCAGCTTTGTATGTTTATCTTTATCATAGCTGGCGTGCCGCAGCTTTAATAGGCTGTGGAAGATTTCAGACTTTGAAACTTCCGCACTTTTGCATCATACCCTTCTTCTCTCCTATCGTTGTAGTCGTGGTTACTCACCAATATGAGTCAATCAGAGAAATGATCTACTTTCGCCGATCGAATTTGGTGCAGGTGATTTTGTTCATAATTATTG
>JAWQFJ010011448.1:55000-65000 GCA_034096865.1 Theodoxus fluviatilis
GTCTTTCGTCCTGGTGCACACAAGGCCAGACCCGCTGTGCAGTGCTGAAATGGGTCAGCAACTGATATGTAGATGGCTGTGGTATTAAATCTTGCAACGTTTGCATTTAGAATATCCGGCGCTAACTTGGATTTTTATAGCAACTTTTGCTTACTGAGCGTTTGTCGTCTCAAACTTGAATGATCCTCAACGGAGTTAATCAAACTTGCGTATTTTATGTAAATCTAACATTGAGTTATTTGAGATGGGATCTTTCGATTTTGAAAATTAATCATAGTTCTCGGTATTTTGACGTTTTTCGAGGTACTTTCCTCTGTTTGTAATTGAAACTTAGTGTGCTACATCATAGTTTAATTTGGGGGGCGAAAAGGTGTGTAAATCAATTTTTTAACACAACGTGTCAATTTTAACTTGACAAACCGTCCTCAGACAAGCGAAGAAAACTAGAAAACACTTGGGAGAGCGCAAACCTCCGCCAAGGCAGCCACAGAGGTGGAGGTATCACAGTACCTCTTCCTTGGCCTGTATATTTCAGGTAGCATGTTCTGCTAGCCAGGCCTGACGGTACATTTCATTCTAGCGCCGTCTAGCAGTCTCTGAGTGTGGAACGCACACACCGGCTTGCAGCACACGCCGACATACCCTGCGTTCCCTTGCACTCTGCTTCATCTTTGCTACGATGTAGCAGGCTCCGGAGTTTCGACTGGTCGGTTTCTTTAATTACTTTAAACGCACGTTACTATTAAAAGTAAACGGTTTTGGAGGCCCTCTTTGGATACATGAATCCCAAAAATAGTTTCACATTCAATTATATCCCTCTTGATCGAATAGACAACTTCATAAAAGCATTAGGGAAGAAAATTATTAATACCAAAAGGGAGATAACCATCTCCAGTCATAAAGGAAGGTCAAGGGAATCCCAAAATGTGTGTCGTCTGCTACTTCGTTACAGGCATGAGTATAAATGCCGATGTTTACTACATATATCAAACCCAGACATACAATCCACTCTGCCGCGGTGACGAGAGCACGAAAACATTCATTCCTTCGAAATTTGAAAGCAATCGGCACGTTTGCCACTTCCATGGGATGTAAACTCCATGGTTCGAAGCATGTTTACCGTGCAAGTCCGTGGAGTGACTTCCAATTAGTTCTGTTTAGTATGAGCCAATCAAATGCGGCTACGGCTTCTGTAGTTTCATCGTTGCTAGGCACAGCAAGTGGCGCACTCTAGTGTGAAGCAGTTACAGCGCCTTCTGAGATGCTCTAGCTGCTGTGTGACCTTGACAGGAAGTAGAACTCTGCCACTGGGTGAAACGTCACCAAATATTGTATATGAATGATTTTCGACCCTAATGCTTTTATTAGGTCGTTTCTTCGATCAAGAGGGATACATTTGAGTGTTAAACGATTTTGGGGATTCGTGTATTAAAAGACGGCCTCCAAAACCCTATACTTTTAATGATAATACGCTTTCAAAGTTATGAAATAAAACCAACCAATCAAAACTCTTGAGGCTGCTACATCGTAGCAGAGATGAAGCAGAGTGCAACGGAACGCAGGGTAAGTCTAAGGTGATACCATTACTCTTTGTGGTTGTAATTCCAAAACGAGATGACAGGTAAACTCCAAAACTCAACAACGAGTTCCGTAGGTAAAACTCTTATTTTGTACCAAATTTGATCTAAATCTGTTTTGAACATTTTGAATTATTTTGCCGACTAACAAACAAACCGACTGAAAAACATCATCTTCTCGGCGGAGGTAGCAAACCTGCGTGAGGTAGTATCAGCCTAACTGAACGTAGCAGAAAAAGCACGAACATGATCACAAGGATTGATTGGAGGTTTAGGAATCCTGGTTTAATGCAAGATCTAACGTTTCGGGGTTAGCCCTTCCTCAGTTTGACCTCCGTAGAGTGAAGAAGAGTTTTGCTGGGGGAAGAAAGCTACAAAACCAAGCGTCCTCACGGTAGATGCCAACCATGCGTGGGCGTGCGAGCGAGGAAACTCCATGAGACATGGCCTTTCGAAAGGACGTGACCACAGCAACGTCCTCGCACCTCCACCCCATCCATACGCCATACCTCATACTCGTGCCTTGTACTCCACGCCCCTTCACATTACCTCCCACCCACCCGCCCTCACTTGCACCCACAGCCCCAAACCCATCCCTTCACCGCCAACCTACATCCCACAACCCCGACTTATGGCCACAGGGGTGGACGTGCGTGGTCTTGCTGGAGGTCCCTTCTATTAATGGATTCAGGAGTGGACTGGTCTACTGTCTCGCTCCACAAATAGTTCACCCACGTTAAGGCGCATCGGATACGCACATTCCATGTACGGACCTGTCCGAGCTGTGTTCTGAGCCATAGAACCCTGGTCACCAGAATGCAAAGTTTCCTTGTGAAGTTTCTCAAAATAGTTGCAACAGTTACACTGTTGAGTGATTGATGATCGTTATTGCATTGATGTGGAATTGTCCGTGCCCAACAAAACCATCCAGTGTAAGAGGTGTGTGTGTGTGTGTGTGTGTGTGTGTGTGTGTGTGTGTGGTGTAGCGTGTGTGTAGTGTGCAGCGTGTGTAGTGTGTAGCGTGCGTGTGTAGCGTGCGTGTGTGTGTGTAATGTGTGGGTAGGGTGGGGTGGGGTCGGGGGTACATTGTGTATGGATATGAGGGACGGAAGAAATCATAATGCTAGGCTTGTAAAAACTATCAAATTGTAAGGAAATATTGATCTCATGCAGAATAAGCAGTTTACGAAGCGGCGTCTAAATCCATTTTTGTCGGGTCGAATTCATTCTCATGTTACAAGTGGTTTTGCTTTGCGGAAAACAAGATTGGTTTTATGTACATTTTCCGCGTCTTTATTATGATGCCTCGCACACACTGACACAGAAACCATCAGTTCTAAAATTGATTTCATACCCTTGGTCCCCCTGTGTGCTGGTCCCCCTGTGTGCTTGCCCCCCTGTGTGCTGGTCCCCCTGTGTGCTGGTCCCCCTGTGTGCTGGTCCCCCTGTGTGCTGGTCCCCCTGTGTGCTGGTCCCCCTGTGTGCTGGTCCCCCTGTGTGCTGGTCCCCCTGTGTGCTGGTCCCCCTGTGTGCTGGTCCCCCTGTGTGCTGGTCCCCCTGTGTGCTGGGCTGGGGGGTGGGGGTGGGGGGAATAGACCCACCGCGTTTCAATGCGCTATTCGAAAGAGACGAGTAATTTTGGAAATTGTGACTATTTGCTCTTGCTGTGACCAGCTCTAGTGAAGTTCGTGATGGATGGCCTTACATAGCCTGCAATGAGTGATAGGCCATAAAACGCCATCAGCATTTGTTATTCATCATCATAGCCTTGGTATGATGGGCAGTCAAGTAGAGCTGTGCCGATAGGCTTGGAGATAACATAACCTGACCTCATCGTTTTCTTTATAAAATGAATGCAGATTGCGATGGGGAGATTGATGGAGGGAGAGAGGGAGAGAGGCAGGGAGGGAGAGAGAGGGAGGCAGGCAGAGAGAGAGAGAGAGGGAGGGAGGCAGGGAGGGAGGGAGGGAGGGAGAGGGAGGGAGGGAGGGAGGGAGGGAGGGAGGGAGGGAGAGAGGGAGAGAAGGAGGGAGGGAGAGAGGGAGGGAGGGAGAGAGGGAGGGAGGGAGGGAGAGAGAGAGAGGGAGGGAGGGAGGGAGAGGGAGGGAGGGAGAGGGAGGGGGAGGGAGAGGGAGGGAGGGAGAGAGAGAGGGAGGGAGAGAGAGAGAGCGAGAGGGAGGGAGGGAGAGAGGGAGGGAGGGAGAGAGAGGGAGGGAGAGAGAGAGGGAGGGAGAGAGAGAGAGAGAGAGAGGGAGGGAGAGAGGGAGGGAGGGAGGGAGAGAGAGAGGGAGTGGGAGAGAAAGAGAGGGAGGGAGAGAGAGAGAGGAGAGAGAGAGAGAGAGAGAGAGAGAGAGAGAGAGAGAGAGAGAGAGAGAGAGAGAGGGAGAGGGAGGGAGGGAGGGAGGGAGGGAGGGAGGGAGGGAGAGGAGAGAGAGAGAGAGAGAGAGAGAGAGAGAGAGAGAGAGAGAGAGAGAGAGAGAGAGAGAGAGAGAGAGAGAGATGAGGGGGTGGGGGGTGGAGATGTGAGGAAATGTAGGAGAAGAGGGAAAGAAACCGAGTCGCACAGAAAGAAGCCATTACAGAGACAGGAGGCAGACAGCGCGTAAGATAGACCAGTGAATGGACGGGGATGGATTGTGACACATGCAGATACAAGTAGGTACGACACGAGAAAAGGGTACAGATGACACCGCAACGTATCTTTAAATGTGCATATACAAATAAGACCAAACTATCTACAGGAGAGGTTTCCTAACAATGGTCTGAGTGGAAAAATCCTAGTGAGAGATGGATGCAAACGATGGACAAATACGAGATGAAGACACACACTTACACAAACACACACACGCACACACACACACACATACATACATACATACATACATACATACATACATACATACATACATACATACATACATACATACATACATACATACATACATACATACATACATACATACATACATACATACATACATACATACATACATACATACATACATACATACATACATACATACATACATACATACATACATACATACATACATACATACATACATACATACATACATACATACATACATACATACATACATACATACGTACGTACGTACGTACGTACGTACGTATATACATACATACATACATACATACATACATACATACATACATACACACACACACATCTTTATACATCACAAGAGAAAGTGACGCTGTGCGTGGGAGGCGAAAAGCCAAGCTGCCCTCTGGCGGAAGAAGCGAAAATGGCTAGGGTGTCACGTGACTCCTACAGAGACAGGGCATACCGCTCCCATCCCATGATCCTCTGCATTAATTCCCAGGATCCTCTGCCCGAGGGCGCCATCGATGGGAAAACACGTTCTGCTTTCAACCCTTTCTTCTGGTGTTACCCTCTCTGCGCAGTCTCCAGCCCACAGATTCAGATGATACTTCCTCCATCTCTGTCGCAGCAACTATTCCTCCACGAAGCTCGACTGCTATCAGCGCTCTTGCTCCCTTCCCAAACACACACACACACACACACACACACACACACACACACACACACACATACACACACACACACACACACACACACTCACACACACACCCACACCCACACCCTTCCCTTTTTTTAATCTACCATCCCACCTCACGGTCCCCCATCCCATTCCCCCACCCCCACCCTCACCCCCAATGTTTCCGTCTACTTTTCTCATCTGTTTTCTTCCTGCCTTCGATTTATTTCTCACCCCCTCCCTCTTACCCTCCTTCTCCCCCTCCTTCTCCCCCTCCTTCTCCCCCTCCCTCATCCCTCTCTCTTCTCTTCCCCTGCTTTCTCCATCTAAATTAATGAGTAAAATAGGCGTGAGAGCCTGCATCATCAAGTGACCTTGACCCACATGCCTCGACGACGTCACCACGTGGCCCTCTCGTAGGAGCGACATAGGGTCGGCGTCTGGGCGGTGACGTCATGGGCTAATGGCGATGGCACAACGGCTGGGGGTGGGGGTCGGGGTGACGCTGTTGGGGCGAGAACTGCGAAACCCGAGACAACGGGGCGATAACAAACGGCGACGAGCGCAGCGAGCATGGGTCCACGGCCATCGCAATTAGCCGCTCGCATGGCATGCTGGGACACCGTCCCGACTCGCCGGCTCCTTCCGGTGGTGCTCATGAGTTCCGGTGCTCGGATTATCTGCCGGGAACGCTTATACCAACACCTACCCACCCCGACCCCCTCTTCCCCTCTTGTTTACACCTTGCCCGTCTTACTCCTCTCCCACCACCCACCGCCCCAACCCCAAGCTCCCGACATCTTGATCGTCGATACTACTTCTTCACAGACACGCACGAATATACACGCGCCCGCGTGCGCGAAAGCGCACAGAGAGACGTTTCACTAACCATTCTTTTGGTTCACAGTATAAAAGCGCACACCCATTCACACGCACGCACGCAGGCAGGCAAAAATAAACTAACATACGTGCATTTCCCCCTCACTTTTTTATTTGACGGTATATGCTTATTAAATTCAGTCCAAACTTCTTTCTTCGATTGCCACACACCTACATGTAAGTGCCGAGCCTTTGTCCCATTTACAAACCATTCACTCCATCTTCCTTTGTCCTGTTTTAAATTTAACGAATCCTTTCTTGCGCCTCATTGGGCAACCCTCTACTACCTAAATCTTAATTCTTCTGGGCTCTACTGCAGAAGTTTTACATCGTGCTGTTCTACCTTGCACGGGAAATGAAGTGTACATTTGAACTGTTTTCACGAAACTAGAAAAAAGACATACTTAGACTAAATATTTAATGAGTCATTTCTGAAGAACATGGTTAGGTAGTCAAGGTTTCAAGAAGCCACTATCAGAACTTGGTAATTTGGAAAGCTACATTGTCGACATATTCAGCCTGAATTTCTGGAAAATACTCTTTGAGGGACAGGGTTACTCAGATCATCAAGAAGTCACTCGCAGAATATCGTGAACATTATATGCATAAGGTCTGATGGTTGTCAGGAGATGGAAAAAGCCGCCTTCAATGCTGTCTTGCAGATACTTTTTTGTATGAAACATTTCACTGGAGATCACCCTGACCTTTATATCGTCGATCGACTCTCATGGCTAGCTGACGTTGCAATATTCAAATTTTTACTTTAGCCGAGCCACACGAGAAACTTCGTCAACTTAGCAAGTTTTTCGTGAATACCGAATACGCGCGTAGGGAAGAAAAATGAGTGGGGAAATGGGTTGATGGAGGTGGTGAAGGGGATATTGGCCAGGTATGGGGATGAAACGGCTACATATAGTCAGTAAGATTGTACACCTTGCTGAACTGGCTCGTTGGTTATATTTGCCTTGTCTCAACGAATAAGATGTAGACATTTGACACTCATTGACGTGGGAAAACACTCATTGATTGAGATTAGCTCATGGAGTAGCACCACTGTGAATAATAATCAGATTAAAATTACACCTCCATTCCAATTTAAAACATACCGTTGCTGAAGGAAGGTAGGGAGGAAGGAAGGTATTATTGTTGCATAGTGATAAGTTGATCCGTTGTTGTTGTGCTTGTACTGTGGAGACAGTCAGTTATTTGCCATTCTTCAACTTGGAGATGATCCTTTTTTTGTATCTCTCTATGGCAGTATGTGCCAGTGGGTCTCAACATTTGTTTATTCTGCTCTCTCTCTCTCTCTCTCTCTCTCTCTCTCTCTCTCTCTCTCTCTCTCTCTCTCTCTCTCTCTCTCTCTCTCTCTCTCTCTCCCCCCCCCCCCCCCCCCCCCCCCCCTGTGGTGCATGTGTAGGTGTGTGCAGGGAGGGGAGAGGTTAATTGGCTAGTTATCAGACACTGCTGACACTGGCGGAGTGCCTGGCAGGGGGTCGATCCTCTCCGCAGACTGCCTGCGCTTTCTGTCTCACCGCCGCCATGGGATATACGACACCTCTTGCTTTCCGCGGAGCCCTAGACTTCCGGTTACAACGGCTTCTTTCCGGTTCCTCCTAATAGCTTGATAGTCAGTGTTTGGTTTTTCTGTTGCCTGAGAGCTTCCTTGATCTTGTCCTTATCTTATCTGTAGCCACCTCATCAGCTTCCTCTCGCCGTTACAGGCTCATCCTTCCTTGTCTTTGGTTACGTCTGGCTGCGCAGAATAATTCGTCAGTAAGCGTTGCTTGTCAAGCAGCATGGCGGATTAGGTCTGTGTCACCGTGACTCATAAAAGGAGTTCCATTCGCTGCATCCAATCCTTCAAGTTTGATTTTTGGTGAATGTTGTGGGTCCTTTCATCCACTTAACATCTTGACTCTTTTAAGTTTCAGTCCTGACAGGATGCACCAGGTTAATATGATCTTAGTCGTATTACGGTCTTACGGCATGAAAGAAAACTTGTCCATCACTTCGTTTGGTACATGTACATTTTAGTCAGAACGCTTGAAGTTACCTCTACCTCTTAGAAAACCCAAGTTGGCATAAATGCCAAGCATGTACTTGACCATGGCATCAAGTGTTTCAACAGAATGATGAGGAAGGATCTCCATGTAGGACCTTCAGGAAAGGAAAGCTCGGGCAAGGCAGGCTTTGACCTCTCTTGCCTCAAAGGGTGAAAATAGGCAGAATCTGGCGCAACATGGCGGCAGGTTCCATAGCCGTAGTTTTTATCAATAACGGGTGAAGCTTTGTATTCTAACTCCATCGTACGTTTGACTCTCAACGGGTGGTCCCTACGCCTTAACCCCAGGGCCCGACGCTGATGTTGGACACAAACGTGACAAAAAGTAACGCGTCCGGGTTTAGGTGAAACTCCCCGGACAGGCTAAGTCAGTCAGGCGGGGTGGCGGGTGCGGCCTAGGCTTAGCGCTATCGGTAAAACCCGATCAGCATTACCAGAATACCAGATCTCTGAACCGGTCCTATATTTTCCTATATGTTACTATTATATATATACTTTTACTACTGTAGCTAGAGCACCGAAGTAGCTTGGTACTTGCCGGGCATCTTTTTGTAAGCTCTCTTTTCATTGGTCAGCTGCGCGCGCTAGATTCTGCCTGTTGTCGTGGTGTCAAACTTTCTCAGTCGACAGAAAAAGCGGGGCTCTATATTCAAACTGCTGAATGAATCTTCAAACTGCTGAATGAATCTTCAAACTGCTGAATGAACCTTCAAACTGCTGAATGAATCTTCACACTGATGAATGAATCTTCAAACTGATGAATGAATCTTCACACTGCTGAATGAATCTTCAAACTGCTGAATGAATCTTCACACTGCAGAATGAATCTTCACACTGATGAATGAACACAAGTCTAACGACCTGCAGGGGGACTGTGCGCACATTCCGCGCTTAATTGCTGCTGCTGCAACTTTCACTGTTTTTGCTGCTGTTGACACGGTTGCTGTTGCACTTTCTGCTTTTACTACTGTTTCTGTTGCTGCTGGTGGTGCTGATGTTATTACCGTTTTTGCCATTGCGAACACTAATAAATGAGATGATAGCTTTTCCTGCTGCAGTAGTGGTGCTACTGCTGTTTCAATTGTTAATGGTAATGTACCATCTTCAACTGTGAAAGCTACTGCTGTTTCTGCTGTTAGTGGTGATGTTCCTTCTTCCACTGCAGAAGCTACTATTGTTTCTGTTGTCATTGATGCTGTTCGTGCTGCTACTGTGGTAGCTACTGCTGTTTCTGCTCTAACTGGTGCTGCTACCCTTGCTGCTGTGGACGTCCATCTATAACTGGTGCTGCTACCCTTGCTGCTGTGGACGTCCATCTATAACTGGTGCTGCTAACCTTGCTGCTGTGGAAGTCCATGTCACAGACTGTTGCGTGTAAGCGCGGCTCTGGCGGGCTGCGTGTCTGGGAGGGTCTTTAAGAGGCGAGGCGTCTTTCCAGGTTGGACCAGGATCGCCCTCGTCTGTGAGGCTCGACCTGAAAATTCAAAGACTTGTTTCGCGTGTAGTCCTCGCCCGAAGAAGTGTAATTCTCCCGCCTTCAGAGCAGTCACTTTCTCTCTACCCCTCTACCCATGCCTCCACTCCCACCCCCCACCCTCGCCCCACTCCACCCCCATTCCCTCACCAGCTCTTCTGTGTCATTTGACATTCCTTCCCTTCCCCTCCTAATCCTCCCATCCTACCCTGCAGCTCACTTCAAAACACCGGCACGCACAGGGGCGCGCGCGAATGCATTCATTCATACACACACACTTACCAGCACCAGCAGCAGCAGCAGCACCACCACCACCACCACACCACCGCTACCACCACCACACTACCACCACACCTATTACGTCTTCGTTCCCCCGCTCCCTCTTCATTGTCCATTTTATGTTCTCTCCGGAGTGAATCCCATGTTTGTCTAACTTTGCTGAATAACCTTGCACAAGTCTTCTTCCTCTTCTTCCCCAACTTCT
>JAWQFJ010011448.1:70000-79919 GCA_034096865.1 Theodoxus fluviatilis
TGACTATGTATATGAGTTCTTGTTGCTGTTGCTTGATTTATCCCTCGCATTAATGTTGATTCATCCCTCCATCACCCTGGCATGGTAATTAACAGATTTTGACAATTTGACGGAATGACTGTGTGAGAGTGTCACAAGTGGATCATAGTGAATTCCACAAGACCTTTGACCTTTCAGTGAAACGAGCTGGTAAAGCTTGTGACAAAGATAAAGAATAGAAATAAGTAAAAAGAGACGGGAGGGAGGGAGGGAGAGAGAGAGAGAGAGAGAGAGAGAGAGAGAGAGAGAGAGAGAGGAGAGAGAGAGACAGAGAGAGAGAGAGAGAGGAGAGGGACAGAGAGAGAGAGAGAGAGGAGAGAGACAGAGAGAGAGAGAGGAGAGAGACAGAGAGAGAGAGAGACAGAGAGAGAGACAGAGAGAGAGAGAGGAGAGAGAGAGAACAGAACTGAACGGAAACAAGACGCTTAAGTTTATTTTGCAGCACTTGTCGATGTAATTCCCTAATGTATTCAGTCGGATAACGTTTCCAAGTGCGCGATGTCAAAACAGTCAACCTCTATTATCCAGTCCGTTAGATATCCTGCGAGCTCTGTATATTTGTTTATAATCTCTTTGGCTCTTTCAATGGTGCGAAAACATTCGATGCCATGCTGGAGTAGCGTAAACTTGCATAATTAGGGATTTTCTCATGTCATAAGGAAGATACAAAAGCGAAGGTGGGGGAAGGGGTTTGGTCGGAGGTACCCATATTAGGCAAGTCTTTAATACTTGTGCCATAGATATGACGTGACCAAACCTGGAGGACAGATGGAAGAGGATGTGAACCAGTCGTCTGGGCATGCTAGTTGACAGTCAAGTAGAGTGACGATGGTTGCCTTTCTGGAAATCATGGAGCTGTCAAGATGAGAAAATCTCCGTGTAGAAAAAAAACCTCTGGAGGAACTCCAAGGGCGAGGTTAAGTTTGCGTCATCATCTGGCCGTTCCTCCCTCCATCTCCTCGCCTCCGCGCCACATCGTAGACTACGCCCAGGAACCAGTCTTTCTTGTTCGGGCCGTCTGCTCTTTTCCCGCCAAAACCCTGCCGGACGAGAAAAGTCATGACGACTTTACGAGCCGAGAAAATAACAGAAATGCAGCGACAGTAAGGAATTTAAAGGCAGTAATTAATTACATATGAGCATTTCCGTGTGGTCTGGAATTAGATAACGGGATGAGCGACGAGTTAATGAAATACTCGTTAATGAAGAAGTCTCGAGTTAAATTGTCAAATAATATATATGTAGGGCCTATATATGAGACGAGTGTTACCGAATGTATATTATTTCTCCGGGAAAATGTTGCATTTCAATACAACTAAAATGGTATTTGCTATGTGAAAGGATTGTGTCCAAATATCAGATGAAACAGTCTGAAGAAATAATGGTGCAGACCAAGCCAGACAGAACAATGCTCGATGATGTACTTGTTAAATTAAGGCATGCAAAAAACTGAAACCAAAGCGTGCAACCTTTGGATTACTAACGTCTCAATGCGTGTTCAAGACCTCGTGTAAACTACATGTATAGTTCTAAATTAGTCCGCCCTTTTTCCGGCATGCATCTGCATATCAAATCAACACTGTCAGTCAGGCGTTGTATATTGCATGAAAAGCAGCAACTTTTTACAGCCTTTTTAAAGGCGTCAATGACTGAAACCACCCACCCCCCACCCCCTTTCCCCCCAAAATGGTGGCAACTTCGAAACAACGTAGATTGTATGCAATTTCTGTTTTACAAGACTTCCAAAGAAAAGTTAGAATGCACTGTAATTACCACAGATGACTCGAACGATGGTATTTCTTCGGGGATGGTCCATCGATTTGACAGGACTCATACAGTTACAACTGAAACAGAATCCATCTACATCAAACGTTAAAATAGGACTAGTAATTCATCTCTTTTAGTGGTCTGACAGTTAAATAGCCTGCTTTGTTTCGTGTGTGAGTGTGTGTGTGAGTGTGTGCGCGCGCGCGCGCGCGTGTGTGTGTGTGTGTGTGCGACCATTGAATACAAATTATCTTGAAGACTTGTGCCAGAAAGGATGCAATCATCACTGTCGTCATTGCCATCAACTTTCACATTACCATCATAGTTATCGTCACTCTAGTCATAACCATAGTTTTTGTCATAATCATTAGCGTCGTTAACATCATCATCATCATCATCATCATCATCATCATCATCATCATCATCATCATCATCATCATCATCTCGGAACTCAAGTGTACAGCCTCTTTTCGATATTTACGTTATTTGCGTCACCAGCGTCCGTGTTTTCTATGATTGCTTGTTTGATTTTAAGTTGGTTTAGACCGTGAAAAGCCATCACACAAGATGTCAATGAAAGTACTCACTGCAAGTATGAAAATAAACAGTTCTAGAATTATCCACGTACACATAGTTTTAAAAGACCAATGAAGTCTTCCTGAGAGCGCAACTGAGACATTTAAGCCACTATACAGTTACGCTAAAGCTGCATATTGCAGGGCTGACAAAGGTCGTCACGCCAATGCACGGGAAGGGAAGTGAGGGGGCAAGAGAGGGGACGGCCCAGTAAAACATCATCTTCAAAAACGTTGTAGAACCGCCCCCGTGTAGGCGAGACATTTAGATCCGTGTCCGCGTGTACCTCCTTCCGAATGTTCTCTCCCTTCCTCCTTTTTTTCTTCTTCCTCGCAACTCCTCATCTATCTGACTGTCTGTACCTCGTCCCTAATCCTTTTCCAACTCAAATCCCTAGCCACAACTACTCCCTCCTCCTCCTATCCCCCCATCCCTCCCCCAACCCCCCCATCCGCCCCCCCCCCCTTCATCCCCCCCCCACCCCCCACCCCCCACCCCACACACCTCTCGTTGTAGCTGGCACTCCCGCCGTGGAGTCATGGAGAGTTCATGAAGTCTCTGGATATCTGGGCGTTTACTCCATTCAGAATACACTCCTCAGTCACGTGGGTCTCGATAGATGCTGACTTGCCAGTGAGCAGTGCGTCATCCCTGATGAGGTCCTCCCTATTCCTGTTGGGGGGGATAAAGACAGACAGAAAGAGAAACATATACACAGAGAGAGAGAGAGAGAGAGAGAGAGAGAGAGGAAGAAGGACGGCAGGGAGGGAAGGATGGAAAGCAAAAGAGACGACTGAATCAGAGGCAGTGACCAGGATAGGACGACTTCGTCATCGCGCCTGGAGAATCTGTGACGTCATGACGCATGGTGCAGCTCTTCCGCATTTCTTGCATGCGTGCACTGTCCACGTAGCGTGCCTTCCTGCACGGCGTTGTCCCGTTACGATAAATGTCTTCCCGCAGGAGTGAGGTCATCTCGGGAGAAAACACTCTCGCTTTCTTTACGCCGCGTGCTCGTCTGGTCCAAAATACACCTCGCCCCATTAGGCACTTACGACGGTTGAAAATTTTGAATTAAGGAAATAGAATTAGAGATATTAGACAAAGAAACAGAAGAAACAGAACGGACAATGGCAGTCACAAGAGCGATAACTTATAGCGTCTTCAACGACAACAACATCAGCAGCAATGACAGTGACAATATAAACCAAAAGCATGCGACAGTAACAATAAAGGCAGCTGCAGCAATAGGAGCAGTATCTAACATGTTTTTGAAAAGAATATACATGCACAGAGACACTCATGCATGTTCGCACAAGCACATGCACACAAAACTCCACAACCACCCTCTCAAACACATAAATACACTCATACACATGAACTCAATCTGCAATATTACTTATTACTCGCTGAGAGCAATAAATACGTTATCATAGTCCAGAATACCGATGGAAACGAGAGTGTCTGCGTCTGTGCATGTGCCATATTTATCAACAACTGCATTTACGTTGAGGGAGAGAGAGAGAGAGAGAGAGAGAGAGAGAGAGAGAGAGAGAGAGAGGGTGACAGACGGACACAAGGCTTGTTCAGGAGGCGCAGCGCTGTGAAGCGCTGCACAGCGCTGCACGTGTTTCGCTCCTGAACAGCAACTTTGGGGCGTGATTCACTCAGAGCGGTGTGCATCACAGATCCGAGGTGATTCACACGATTTTCAAAAAGGCGTCTTCGATCCCGCACTGGCCGTCGATGCGTAAAATAACGCTCAAAGACATCATTTTGGGACTGGAACGGGCTTTATTTGCCCCAAGCGCTCTGTATGCGCGAGTAATGGCAAGTAAGAATGACACAGTAGTGGACTTTATTCATGCAGAATACATTTAAACGTGCATAAACGGTGTCCGTGGCAAATAAAACACTCTCTTAGTGTCTAGCAACACAACATGGGGCGCAGAAGATTTACCTCCCCTTTAACAAGTGAAGCTCTGCACTAAATCTGTAGGTGTTCAGGACAGGCAAAGAGCGCTCGATTTCCAACATGAAGCGCTCATACAGCGCTTCGTACTCCTGAACAAGCCTAGAGAGAGAGAGAGAGAGAGAGGCCATCGAAGCAGGCTGGCCCCTCGCTATTTCACGTGCTCACGGCGTGTTTTCTCATACAACAGCCCCGTGTTTGTCCTGTAAAACACTGGGGTGAACTTCTCGCTTTTTACTAGGCCTTCCTTTTTCAGCGCCGTTTCCCGCCAAACAGGGTAAACAGAAACTCTAGCTCGCCATAGGTGGCCACCATTAAGGCAACTGATGCTCATTCGCTACGCAACGCCATCACCTCTGACCCGCTTCCGGTCAAGCGAAGCACTTCCGCTGACGGCGGAAGTAGACTCTTCCCTAAAAGAGGCTGTGTCTTCGTGTCCGCGGAAAAGGGCGACATCTGGTGACCATTCCCTGAGCTTGTGCACGTGTGCTGCACGTATTACGTCACTTCGACAGCATTACTCGGTAGTGGCGCAGTGGTTTTAAAACAGAAATATAATGGACTGGAAGATTGTTCTTTCGAAATTACACTCTCCCGCAAGGAGTGGCTTTGCGTCTGCAACATTTCAGGCGGCATTTCCTGATTGATACATGTTTACGTACTTTGATGAATGGGTGTTTGTATATTGAAAGTGATTACTGAAAATGTTACTTTGCAGCTCTGAAGTTCCTTGTATGAATGCATTTTGTGTTCGTCAGTCGTTTATGTGAGCAATACCTGATCGTGTTACAACCGGTGTCTGTTTTTGATTGTAATTGATATTGTTGTTGTTGCTGCTGTTATTGTTGTGTTTGTTGTGTTATTGCTGCTGTAGTGCTGGTTTTGCCTTTGTGTGAATGGTGATTGGCTGTGGAGGTAGCGCTACAACGGTTGCTCATGTGTTATCGAGAACACTCTTTTATTACCGTCGCCAGAATGCTTTTCATTTATGGTAATGTTTGATGGTGTTCGGTTAACCACACTTAAAAGAAGGGAGAAAATGATTTTGCACGTTGTGGCGCGTACTTCTGGAAAATTAGGCATATACATGCATGTGTAGCCCTGTTTTCCTCAGCTTGGAAATCGTCACTGCTACAGGACTGTTTCCGTCTTTTGTAAGACTGCTTTGTTTCCTACATTATTCGTTTTGGTGAATAGCCTCCTTCTTCAACATGGTTGTGTGTGATTTCTATGAAAACAGATCTACACAGCTTTTTTACGCGTGTTTACGTGCGTCTCTCTCTCTCTGTCTCTCACTCTCTCTCTGTCTCTCTCTCTCTCTCTCTCTCTCTCTCTCTCTCTCTCTCTCTCTCTCTCTCTCTCTCTCTCTCTCTCTCTCTCTACCTCTCCCTCTATTTACCTCTCCCTCTCTTTACCTCTCTCTCCCTCTCTTTACACACACACACACACACACACACACACACGCACACACAGACACCTCCTTTCTCCCTGTTTCTCTCTCCTCAACTCCTGATCCTCCTACTGAAGGAATGTGCAACATCCAGGGCCACAGGAGAGACGCCCAGTTCTGGAGGCTTGGGCGAGGTGCTGAACCTCTTAGCGAGAGGCCTGACCCCCATGGGTGGTCTGTGAACCCCTGGTCCTCTGAGGGGTTGTCATCTCCCTCTGTAATCCTCCACCCCTTCTTCCCCCAGCTAGTCCCTCTGTTTCTCATCTCTGAGTTGGCGTTTTAATCAGCCATGGATAAAACTGACAATGTGCTTCAAAGAAAACGTTGAAAAGGCTGTTGTGGATATTAATATGTAAGCTGCTTCAAAAACCGCGACAGCAGAAGTCGAAGTACTGGCAGCAGCAGCAGCAGCAGCAGCAGCAATATATGCAGTAGAAGCAGCAGCAGCAGCAGCAATATATGCAGTAGAAGCAGCAGCAATATATGCAGTAGAAGCAGCAGCAGCAGCAATATATGCAGTAGAAGCAGCAGCAATATATGCAGTAGAAGCAGCAGCAGCAGCAGCAATATATGCAGTAGAAGCAGCAGCAATATATGCAGTAGAAGCAGCAGCAATATATGCAGTAGAAGCAGCAGCAGCAGCAATATATGCAGTAGAAGCAGCGGCAATATATGCAGTAGAAGCAGCAGCAATATATGCAGTAGAAGCAGCAGCAGCAGCAGCAATATATGCAGTAGAAGCAGCAGCAGCAATATATGCAGTAGAAGCAGCAGCAATATATGCAGTAGAAGCAGCGGCAATATATGCAGTAGAAGCAGCAGCAGCAGCAATATATGCAGTAGAAGCAGCAGCAGCAATATATGCAGTAGAAGCAGCAGCAAATATATGCAGTAGAAGCAGCTGCAAAAGCAATATATGCAGTAGAAGCAGCAGCAATATATGCAGTAGAAGCAGCAGCAATATATGCAGTAGAAGCAGCAGCAGCAGCAATATATGCAGTAGAAGCAGCAGCAATATATGCAGTAGAAGCAGCAGCAGCAGCAGCAATATATGCAGTAGAAGCAGCAGGAGCAATATATGCAGTAGAAGCAGCAGCAATATATGCAGTAGAAGCAGCAGCAATATATGCAGTAGAAGCAGCAGCAGCAGCAGCAATATATGCAGTAGAAGCAGCAGCAATATATGCAGTAGAAGCAGCAGCAATATATGCAGTAGAAGCAGCAGCAATGGAAGCAGTAGACGTAGTACAGGAGTCGGAGCCGGAGGTGTCGTTGTTGTTCTCGCAGTAAAACATGTGGTGGTAGTGGTGGTGGCAGTGGTTGTGGTGGTGGTGGTGGCGTAGGTGGTGGTGATAGTTGTAGCGGTTGTGGTGGTGTTTGTTGTAATTATTATCATGTAATCATAGCAGAGTATCAATGGCAGCAGCAGTAGCGGCAGCAGCAGCAGCAATACAAGTATCACAGTGGTTGTAGCAGCAGAAGCAGTAGTTGCAGTGGCAGCAGCAGCAAAGGCATAATAGCATCAGCTTTTTTTCTCAAGAGAAACAAACAACAAGTTAAGTTCACTGAAAACGACACACATATTATTCAAAAGATTGCATGTATCTACTTATTGGTTGGCTACATTTGTATGCTTACAGTGTTAATCGCTCTTTACTCATGACCAGTGTACACAACTTCAAACAACTGTCACTTATCAACAAATAATTTTATTTTCTCAAACGAAGTTCAAGTTCTTAGGATTACATGAAAAACTTTCTTTCTGTGAACTTTTGGGGCGCTTTTGCCATTGTAGGTTAGGCACAGGTGGAGCCATAAATGCCATAGCACTATATCTGAGGGTACCCTACTTTGTCACAGGCAAGATTCTCGAAGCATGTGACTCATTTAGAGGTCACATTTCTAAATAGCAGCACATTGCATATCTTTTTATACATGTCATCGTCCAGCTGAAATGTACAGTTTATTAATATATAATTTATATTAAATACGTTATGCATAATGGGAATGTGCATTGCCAAATTACGAGAAAAAGATAACTCACCGATGCGTCGTACGCAAATATTTGGGAATATTAACTGAGCACAGCAGCTTCTTTCTGCATTCATGTCATACGTGATACTGCGCTTCAGACAGCGTGCAAACAACATAGCATTGTCACAAAAAGGGCATGCATCAGTCAAACCAAACACGAACCAAATTAAAAAGATCCATCATGGAAATGCGCGGCGTTTTATAACCGTTTTCTTCTCCTTGCGCCGCCATCTCCATTCAGTTCCATTGTGAGTCACACATACCTTCTTAAAATGGAATTATGCGGTGTACTACCCTAAATTCTACATTCACACAAGATGAATCACTGCGTGGATAAACAAAAGTCCCGTCATAAAGGAATGAGTGGCCTTGGGGGGGAGCGGGGGGGGGTATTGCTGTAGTGGGGGTCGGTAGGGGTAGGATGGGGGTGGGGTGGAGGACACAGTCCAAGAGTCAATCAATCGAATGAAAGGAGCTCCTGTTGCAGAACTTCCTGGGGTTCTCAGAGGTGGGCTGGGAAGGTAGGGGAAGCGACAAGTTTGGGGACGGGATGCAGTCTTAGAAAAGAAGAGGGAGGTCGGGGGAGGAAGATGTTTGGAGGTGAAGTTGTCATGAAGAAGTGAATAGCTGAAAAGTGCTCATCGTCGTCCCTGTCACAAAGATTGGCGCTTACCTTCGCCAAGCCACTACAATCAATCACGCTATCAGGATATTCCCTCTTCGGGCTTGTGCTGTGTCAAGTGCCGATGACTTGCATTGTTGTTCTCCATGCATCCATCCATCAGTCTTTCACCTTGGTCGATGAGCGACACGACATCCATCATGGGTTGTAAGCAAAGACATAAGCTGTTTGCAGAGCACAAAGCATCGTCTTGCCCAGACTTCTCGGTGACTAACGTAGCTGACGTATCACTTCCTTCCCGATTCTCATCATTTTGCCTCCCTGTCATATATTTCATTTGCATCCCGCTGTTCCTTTTCCAATCCCTCCTCTGCCCTGTGTCCACGGGTTTTGGTGCGAAGTTTTCCTTCACCAACCCTACATTTATATAAATGAATAATCATGGTCTTTCTCTTATAATTCATTTTAGTCTCCAGTTTTTGTTTCTACTTCTGCCCGTCTTTTTTCCGCGGTCATTTATTTTCCGCCTGATTGTGCTCTTCTGCCACCTCTATCCGCTGCTTGCTGATTTCCGGAAACCTCTCTTCCTCCTACTACTCATCCTCTTGCTGTTTGTCCTGCTGCTGCACCTCTTGCTGCTGCTCCTTGAGATCCAGTTCCTTTGTCTCCTTCCTTTTCTCCCGTCCTGCTCCATCTCGTGCTCCTCCTGTTTCTTCTGCTCCTCTCCTTAGCTGGTCCGAGTAGCATGCTTCTATATTCCTGTCTTCCCTGTGCTTTCATTTATTTCTCCGGCGACTTCCATCACATTCAGCGTGGCTGAGACTAGTGAATATAGTCTCAGCAACAGGTTGGTCACGTGATAGCCTAAATTCTTCCATAACATGCATACCACCGTTCTGAACAGCCACGCTGAATGCCATATCACATCGTGAGTGTATTCCTCCGCTTGTTGTGATACACTCCATACTGGCAGCCATTTTTCCGTCAGTTCATTTTCTAAACATCGATTTCCCATGAATGTAAAACTTGTATGCGGTAAAATTCGAATCACAAGAGTGTACTATTGTGAACTCTACTAATTATAAGGACTTTGAATACAACAGCAATATTTATACTTCATTGAGCGAGTAAGGCAACCAATCCCGTCTGCATAATCTTCGATACACACAGAAACCCACTGAGTGCTTTTGCTGATGAGGAATCATTAATTTAATGTATGCTTAGAAGGATTAAACTTAGAAAAACTGCTTCTGAGCTATCCGATAATATCGAACTTCGGAATCGGACGGATTCCTACAGAAGAAACTTCCATTCGATTAACGTTCAACACAAGTTAAATCACTTACTGACTCCATCAGTCGACACCGAGTGATCGAAGTGTGGAGCTCGTCAAACAGTGTGAAGGCAGTTAGACCACAGGTTCCGGCCAGAAAGCATTTACTTGCGAGAGTATAACCAT
>JAWQFJ010011450.1:0-5000 GCA_034096865.1 Theodoxus fluviatilis
GACGAAGTCCTAATTCTACTTTCCTGGCGCGAGCTGGGACGGACCGCAAGATAGAGACCACCTTACTGTAACAAGTGCAACGCGCACATGATCTGCCGTCATATTCTGTAAGAGATGACGTATGTCTACAGTCTCCTCACTTCCGGTGGCCATTTTTGACAAATTTCCGTTAATTCCTACCTTTGTTGCGCGAAACTGCCGAGTGCAATAACAGGATCAGACAATGCACATAATGCAAGTAGCAAGCAGAAAGATCACACAGGACATGGACACACTCTCAACAGGTTATCTGAAATTTCAGTGATGAGCAAAGAAATAATTTAAATCTCAACTTTCATGTTTTCGAATCTAGCTCAATTTGTCAAATTCATATCTCGGAACGAGCGCCCAATTTATGTTACAGCCCAAAGGGGTTACAACATTGTTGTCTATTTGAGAGATAGACTAACTCTAATTATTCATCCATTCACTTTCCTTTCGTTCTCAACAAAAGACACGGAGGGGGATAGAATGTCGAATATTTGGATTATCAGAATCTTCCTGCAAAAACATGCAACATATTAGAATAACTAGTTTCTTCATGGATTAGCAAGTATCAATTATTAATAAAAGTCCAGATAACTGTTCATCTTCATTCACGAAACAAGAGAAAAGAGTTCAATGTTCCTGGTACGTCGTTATCAGTGTCAGAGAGAGTTTCGTTCTTTATCAGTGTCAGAGAGAGTTCATTATCAAACACAGGGGGACAGATGGAGAACAAGTTTCATTTCTACTCATCACGGTGTTGTCTTCAGGACCAGGAGGGGTAGGGAACCACAGTGTTGATCCTTCTTGTGGCCAGGAGGTTTTTCTCTCCCTCCACCGCTTCCTTGAAAAATACCGTCAAGCGTCCAGGCAACGGACGGAAGTCGAGAATCTGTATTTCCCACCAGGGATTGGGTCCGGCTGACTAGCGGTCAGCCAGGCGTTGAAAGTGCTCAGTCCCCTCAGATCACGCCGACAAATCCTCGCCGACAATCCTCGGTGCACCAAGGGGTCATGACCAAGACCCCATGAACAGAGAATCTCTCCCGTGTTTTCATTGCCACTTCCAAACTGGCCTTTCGAGATTCGTTCTCCCTCCCCAATGACGTCATTCAGCAAGTGACGTAGGACAGAGACGAGAATCAATTAGTCAAGTATTACTCGTTCTCTCTGAGTACCAACGCTATTTCAGTTCACCACGTGCCGCACTCCCAGGTGGTCAGCCATCACCCATCACAACAGCAATAACCACATCAGCAGCAATAACCACATCAGCAGCAATAACCACATCAGCAGCAATAACCACATCAGCAGCAATAACCACATCAGCAGCAATAACCACATCAGCAGCAATAACCACATCAGCAGCAATAACCACATCAGCAGCAATAACCACAAGTAGTATTAAAAGATTATCAGTCTTTCTGTGGCTCGTTAAATGTCTAGGGTACTTCTTACTACTTGGCACCTTCCAATCAAAACCATTCGCACAAGGATGACGTATGGACGCAAATGATGACTGGGATTCCTAAATCAAAGTTCAAATTCAGTTTAATCAATAATAGACAAATTGGTCATGAGTGATAATTTCGACACAATAATTACTAAGGCGTGGTGATACTGAAACGCATTGCAAAATATAATGAACCCTTCCCCAGAATTAAATAATAACTAATTAAGTGGGCTGCCAAGCCAGGAATGAACTATACTCACATTTCAGATCTGTCGTGGCATTCCGCCAATCCGTAGCGAGCTCGCTTTCCACTGAATGGAATTCCACACACACACTATTTTGGGAGAGGGGATTGGGGGGGGGATGTCCATTCATGGACGCACTTCACATACACGACGAAACTGGAGGTTTGCCTCTGGTGATGAGGCGTTGAGATTTTTCGACTCTCGTAGTGGAGGTTGAGGTGGTGACTTGCACTGGGTCCAGGAGATGTCGGAGTCCCGGCGGGGGTCACGTGGTCAGGCGTCCGGTGAGGGCAATCGAGCAGACGGCAAAAACCTTCTCTGTAGCGGGCAGGACGGCAGGCGGGCAGACGACTTGAACATGTGACAATTAGGGGAGCGAGGCGAGAGGCAGTCGGAGCTTTCTCGCAGGAGGCTTCTCAGGCGTTGGAGAATTTCTAATGACAGTTTCTCCATACAGGGCGGTCAGCAGATATTTCACTCAGGAGAGGAAAACGTGGCAAGAACGAGAACTCGCAATACCTTGTACGTTGTCTCTCCCTCCAGTCAGAAATGAGAGCAGTACTCCATTTCTCCCGTTGTCTATCCATAGACGTTTGAAGAGGATCACTGGGAATTA
The DNA here is from genome assembly GCA_034096865.1 of Theodoxus fluviatilis. Lineage (NCBI taxonomy): Eukaryota > Metazoa > Mollusca > Gastropoda > Cycloneritida > Neritidae > Theodoxus > Theodoxus fluviatilis. The sequence goes on from JAWQFJ010011450.1 coordinate 2,339, forward strand.
GTCCGTCAGTGGACGAAATTCCATGAGTTTTCACAAATAGTTCACCACGTGAACTCTTTGAGACAGGGCGCCGTCCTAACATGGGCTGTCTCGGTGAAAATTCGGCTACGGGCACACCCGTGATCCCAAAGCAAGGGTTTAAATACAACGGCAAAAGTCTACCTGTTGTTCTTAACCAATCACAGCTTTGGAGGGGGTCTTGATTCACGATCTCATATCAAACGACCAATCAAATGTTTACATAGCCATCTACTCTCCCATTGAACAACAACTGAGCAGTCTCATTAGTCCGTTCCCTGGAAAGTTCACTGCAGATTGGTCAATGGCAGAGCGTGAATCGAGATGAATAATATATCCTCCCAAACGTTCCACTAAGTTCATTTCTGTATTGGAAGGAAAACAAGGTTCACTGTTCGTTTTCCCTTCCAAAACTCCATTCACCATATAAATCCCAACATCAACACTGGCTTGGCAGCAATATCAAAATACGCTATGGCTTGGCAGGTAATTCCCAACCCACTATATGATATAACCACAACCAGGAGCAAATGGAAAATATGCGTTTCGTAACAGAGGAGTATTTTGACAAGATCAGAAACCTTTCCTCTCGTTGGGAGGGACAGCGTGGACATATCAAGTGTTACATCTGCAATAAGACAGGCCACATTGCTCGCCGCTGTCCACAGTGGAAGGAGAAGGCCACCATCACCCAGGAAAACTCAACCCCACACCGGCTCAAAAGCGTGCGCGTCGACCGAGCAGGACCGTCGATCGAGGCTCACATCGATGGCAACCGTTATGAGGCGTTGATCGACTCAGGAGCGACCGTTTCTGTGATAAAGACTGGTCTGTGCCCCTTCAAGAGGATGGAGGAATCGGCGTTGATGCTCACTGACGTCAGAAACAGACCGATCCCTGTGCATGGCGTCGTGACCAGTGAAAGTGAAGGCCGGTGAGCTTGTTGTTTCTCACCCCTTTGTGATCGCGGATATATACTGGCGGAAAAAAGTTAGGGACGGACCACTGATTTTACCTCCTAAATTCAGTTGTCTGAACCACCCTGTTCCTTTGTCAACAAAATATAATGGCTGTCACATGATATCCACCAGTGGGTAGGGTATGCTGTGCTAGCAGGAATCCTGCATGGGATTCTCTGTCGCAAAGCTGTAGCACGAGACACAAACTGCAAAATCGCCAAAAACTAGGCTGTTTTCTGGCGTCCACACAGGTAGACATGGGCAGGTAAGATGGAAAAATCAGTTTGTACGTGCAAGGACATTTCGTGGAGTGTGAATTGCAATCACAAACTTGGCTTTATAAGCTGCTGGTTTTCTGCTAGCTGCCATCTTCTCACCATGCCTGCCAGAAGGAAGCTGACATCGACCGACAGAGGAAGAGCCATTGCCTGGCTGCAAGAGGGCGTATCCATATGCAAAGTGGCCAGGGGACTACAAGTGTCCCACTCAGTCATCGTAAGATTGAATCAGAGATTCCAGGCCACCAACGATGTCCAGGAGAGGCCCGGGTCGGGTCCCCCCAAAAAGACCACAAGATCGCTTCATTGAACGGCAGGCGCTGCAGCATCGCGGCCACCACCTCCAGGGTCATCAGAGGACAGCTAAGGACGGCCACCAACACCAACGTTAGCGAGAGGACCGTCCGCAACGGCCTGATTGACGTCCGCCTGCGGAGTCGTCGTCGTGCTGTACGTCCCCTACTGACACGGGCTCATCGCCAGGCTCGTCTGGCCTGAAGTCGCCGCCATTTCAGGTGGACACGTCGGGACTGGGCAATGGTCCTGTTCAGTGATGAGTCCAGGTTCAACCTGTACCATTCTGACGGGCGGCATCGGATCTGGAGGCGTGAGGGCGAGCGCTACGAGGACGACACAGTGCAGGAGAGGGTGGCCTTCGGCGGGGGCTCTGTCATGGTCTGGGGGGGGGGGGGGGGGGCTTCAGCCTTCATCATCGCACCCCCATGTACCATGTGGTCGGGAATCTCACTGGCCAGCAATACAGGGACAAGATTCTTGCCCCTCTTGTTCTGCTGACCCTGCAACAGATTGGCCCGAACGCCGTGTTCCAGGATGACAATGCTACTCCTCACAGGACCAGGCTCAACGACTACATCCAGCAAGCTGGCGTCGTCAGAATGGATTTTCCTGCCTGTTCCCCGGACATGAACCCCCATTGAGCACGTATTGGACGAACTTGACAGGCGGGTGAGGGCCAACCAGCAGCCTCCCAGAAACCTACAGCAGCTGCTTCAGCTGCTCCAAATGGAGTGGCAAGCCATTCCACAGGCCTTTTTACCAAGTTGGTGAACTCTATGCGGCCGAGGTGTGAAGAACTGCAGCGCAAACGCGGCGGACACACGCATTATTGAACTCATGAAATACTTGCTTTTTTTCCAATTTGACCCCTCAACCGTATGAGGATCTGTACATCCGAATCGACTCGATGCAATGAACGCAAATACTGCAGTATTGTTGACAAGTGAATAAAGTAAACATGTACCAAATTACATTGCGATATGTTCACTCGTTGCTTTGCTGTGGTTGCGTCTGTGAGCCGTCCCTAACTTTTTTCCGCTAGTATAGAAGATGACGTCATCCTGGGGACAGCTTTTCTGCAGGAGCATTGCTGCATGATAGACTGGGGAC
>JAWQFJ010011450.1:10000-19464 GCA_034096865.1 Theodoxus fluviatilis
TCTCTCTCTCTCTCTCTCTCTCTCTCTCTCTGTTGTAACACGGATCTATATCTAAATGTGGATGCGCATCTTGAGGTCAAGGTCATTTTAGTTCCTCTCAAGGCCAATCGGCAGTTGTATGTTAAGAGCACTTCCAGTGGCCTGTTCAACCTACGATATGCGAGGGAGAAGGAGAGGCAGGCAGAGAAAGAGGTGGGAAGACAACATCAAAGAGTGGACAGGCTTGACCTTTGCTGACTCACAGCAAGCCACAGAGGATAGAGATCGATGGAGGAAGAATGTCCGAAAGTCGTCAGTGGTGCCTCAACAACCCGTCTCAGGGTTAAGAGACTGAACTGAACTGAACTGAAGTTACGTTGTAACTTGTGTATATGGTTGTACATTAAAAACTCTCTCTCTATCTCTGTGTATTTCTCTCTCTCTCTATCTCTGTTTATTTCTCTCTCTCTCTATCTCTGTGTATTTCTCTCTCTCTTTCTCTCTCCCTTTCTCTTTCTGCTGCTCTCTCTCTGTGTTTCTCTCTCTCTCTCTCTTTCTCTCTCTCTCTTTTTCTCTCTCTCTCTCTCTCACTCTCTCTCTCTCTCTCCGTGTGTCAATCGGCGGTTTCCACTCGCGCCAGTACTCAGTAGGACGAATTCAGCTCCGGCTCTGGTCCTCTTACATGTACTATACTGCAGAACATCAGTGAACATAATGCCATTCTACCGATAGCCTTGGAAACACTTCTTACATCCCTGCGAGAGAGGAACCTTCGTCGTGGAAGGTCGACGGTGAACCTGGAAGTGTCGTGGCAGTATTGAGGTTCAAGCAGCGCGACTGTGAGCCATTGTACATGAACGACATGCGTTGCTGTTGAAAAAAGAACACACGTACATAGGAAACGAGACCAACAGCAAGCTGAACATCGACGCATGGGTGAGCAGAGGCACAGGGCGCGCTTGTTTGGCCCAAAATCTCGAGAGAATCGCGAGGGCTAGGCGTTGCCTACGTTCCTCGCTCATAAGAACGCACTCGTCGTGAAGGCGTGAGGCCGAGGGAGGTCCGGAGCTCCCTCGATGCTTCCCGCTGCAGTGACCCGGATGGAATGGGGCCGCTATTGCGGGATTTTTTTGGTCAAAAGTTCTTCGGGCCATTTTGATTCTTTTGTCCTAAAACGCCTAAAAAACCAGACAATTTTTGTTACGTTTTTAACTTATAAATTTTTTTTTTCGAAACATTTTATAAACATTTTTGTAGCCCATTTTGATTCTTTTGTCCGAAAACGCCAAAACGAAAGTTGTATGGTTTTTTTGGCGTTTCAGGAGGGTGAAAATGGTCAGAATCGGCCGGTAGGTTACGTAGCCGTAGTTTTTATCAATAACGGATGAAGCTTTATATTCTAACTCCATCCCACGTTTGACTCTCAACGGGTGGTCCCTACACCCTAACTCCAGGGTCCGACGCTGATGTTGGACACAAACGTGACAAAAAGTAACGCGTCGTGAAACTCCCCGGACAGGTTAATTCAGTCAGGCGGGGTGGCGGGTGCGGCCTAGGCTGAGCGCTATCGGTAAAAGCCGATCAAGAAATTTTGGGGAAAATGTTCTGAAAAAAAGAGAAAACATTTGTTTTTTTTCGAAAAAAAGTAACAAAAATTTTATGTTTTTAGGCGTTTAGGACAAAAGAATCAAAATGGCCTGAATAACATTTGACACAAAAAAATTCCGCAATAGCGGCCCCCCGCAATAGCGGCCCCCCGCAATAGCGGCCCCCCGCAATAGAGAGCCGACCCCACCCGGATGAGCCAAAATGGCGGAGACAGTGCGAGTTGGGCTGGTGTTCGGAGATAAAAGTGCCTGTAATGTGCTTATCAGGGTCCGAGAATGGAAAAGTGTACGTACACCGAAGAATTTGCTGTTCGAGTGTTAATTTGTATATTTAGAGTAGGTGTATTGGCTATTTCTAGAAATACACTGCCGAAATTTTTTTTTTCGCTTGCCATCACGCAACACCGTATACGTACGCTCTAAGAATTATGTCCCTTGGATTGATTGAAATGAATAGAGGCCTAACATTTTCAACAAAATTGTCTACAGTTGAACCCGGGTTGCTTTTTTTGTTGAAAAGGTTCCCGTGCCATTCAATATGACACCATGGTGTGTTCTATGAAATGAAAAACTGATGTGATACCTTTATCGTCAGTTATTTCGTCTATCGGCAACTTCTTCACCGATTCTGGCGCCGGGACTCAGCGGTGTTCTTCCGCTTTGCGAGATGATTGGTCGTTTTTATAGCTGTAGGAGCGTCTCACTCGCCCTCGACTAGCCCTTCAAAGAGAATGTTGAGATTTTGGGCCAAACAAACGCGCCCATTTCGATGCATTTTTGAGAACAGAAAAACTCGAAGATGATGTCGCGAAATATATTGTTTATGCTCTTGGTGATGCACGAAATTCTCGCTTCGATCAAAGACACTATCTAACGGGACTGCCAGCTTCTGCAGTTTTGACGCGATTTATCATTTGGCCTCTCGTGACGTTTTGACGCTCGTGGGAACATCACTTCCGGTAGAATGAAAGCAACAGTGGACTAGCAAAAATCGTGTTTTCACTTAGTAGTGTCTTTAATATGTATCTGCATCTAATTAATTCGAATTGAAAGAAAGTAGTGTATTACATTCTTAATCAAAGACACTTTGAGCGTAATGAAGCAAGAATTCATAGTCGATCAATTTGCTTAAATTTGCCAGACCAGTGCGGGAATGTGCGCGAAATTTTTCAGAATTGCCGTTAGTTTTATTGCGAAAGTTTAGGTGCTGTACTTGTCAGCAAGAAGTATTCTTCAGACTGACAAATTAATATTATAAGTTAATGAGCTTTCATCGGAGAGCGAACAGCGCAGCTATTGTGAAATAGTGGCTCACCGGAAGTGATGTTCTCGCGATTCGGCGAAGCTAGCGGTGCCGATAGATAGTGCTTTTGCTTGAATATACCGGTAGATTACGTCACCGCGGAACCCGTGACCTCTCACCCCTCGAACTGTGCATAAAAGCCCCAAGGAAATAGCAACCTCAGTCTCCATTCAGGATCCGTCTGCCTCATTTCTATCGTTCACCGAAGATGATTCTTATAGCGCAACGAGTCCACCACCTAGAGAAGATGCAACTTTAGAAGATCTCCAAGAAGTGAGCCCCCTGTGGGTTGAAGGTTAGAATAGACCCACAGCGTCTCCGTACGCGATTCGTAAGAGGCGAAAAAATAGGACCAGCGTGACTTGATTTACGCTTACTGTTTTCTTGTGATTTTCGAGCTTAGTGGCCTGACATAGTCAACAAAGGCTGACAGGCCGTGAAACTCCCGTCTATCCATACAAGACGTGATGAAGGAGGTCAGTGAGAACATGTCTCGTAGCCTGCAAGAGCACATGAGAGCAGGGAGGAGTGGAGTATCTCAGGAATGTGCGACCAGTAAAGTAACCGATCTCGCTCCACCTCTCCCGTCCATTTTTGCCGAAGGCCTGAGCGATCTGGAGACAGCCGAAGGACGGCCGGCATCAGCACCAACAGCCCCTGAAAACACCCGATCTACAGCTCGCCCAAGATCAGGTGTTCCGGTTCCCAGCGTGGCAAGAACGCAGACGTAAACAAGACAGAAAGAAGTAGGACGCCGCCGACACGTCAGCAACCTTCACGGACTGCACGCAGAAAATGAACTTTTTTTATTGTCCGAGTTAACTCACCCGTGCGTCTTCTGCGAGCCAAAACTAGCTGCCCGTTTTGATGAACATTGTACATAAGTGTGTTTTTGTTCACATTATTTCCAATTTAATCGGCCGGTGGCCTAAACATTAAACCTGTTCAGTTCAGTCAAAGATTATAGGTTACACAAAGATAGTTCATTAGCTCATTGTTGTGAGGATCGAGACACGTTGCGCCCCAAGCGGATGGTAGTATTGGTGAATCAAGGAAAGTTAATCACAGCTCTTAGCGACATGTAAAACTTCTTGTTCATCGACGGTTTCTGATGCGTTCCGATCATGTTTGTGAATAAATTTACTGTGTAATGTGTAATAAAATGATTTGCTGCAATAATGGGGGTGTTTTGGCTTTGGTTTTTGTAGCAGGCGTTGTGAAATCCAACTCGACCTAGATCTACATGGTATGGTTTGAATGGGAACGATCTATTTTTCAATATTATCTAAGAATGCAAGCTTGTTTATCAACGTATACACCCCTGTGGAATATCTTAAGGAAATGCAAAGCAATACATACCTGTCAAGAAGGTGATTTGCGGCCAGAAAATCATTCGATTAAGTGAATTCAGTTGCCGCTTCCGGAAAGATTTTTAGTTACAATCAAGCGTTGCCATGTGACCTGCATTTCGATTGTTAAAAAGTAGGACCTTTCAATACTTTTTGATGCATTCAACATACAGCTTTGATAAATTAATGCTGTTCATGGCTTACATTTTCTTCGGATGGGTTTCTAGTATCCCAAAATATAGTTTTTTCTGCGCGAACTGGAGAGAGCTGCCGCCATTGAATTGCCCAAAGAGTAGACATATACGCCATATCTACACGAAAGCAGTCCTCTGATTGGTTCCCTGAATAGAATCCTCCAATCAGCAGGCAGCTTTTTTCGCCGTCTTGTCACTAAGCGGTGTGAGTACACTTTCCTTGATTCACTCCTACTACCGTCCGCTAGGTGCAGCGTCTTGTAACTTTTAAGAGCAAAAGCTCGGCATGAGCTATCTTTGTGTAACCTATAATCTTTGGTTCAGTTTAGTTCTGTTCTTTGTTTGTGTGTGTTTATCTCTGTATCTCTGTCTCTCAACAGCAGATTTCCAAACAGGGTGTATGAATCAATGGTGATAAAACACTGAAACTATTAATTTAAAAGTTAATTACTTTTTGGGAGTCCGATCTGAATAGGTGTAACCGTTTTATATTGTACAGAGAGGGTAAAACCATCTTTGGAAATGATACAAACCCGAACCAAAAAGATTTCTAAGATGTATGGATACGATTTGGATTGGGCAATAGCGAACTGATGGTACATAGACAGCGGTAGTGCAGTGAAAAAAATGAAACCCTGTCTCCAACTTGTCATGACAAGATGAAGACGAACATTATTTTATTTTGTGCTCTGTAGCAAATGGAGACATTATAATGAAGTATACAATACCGTATTATCAGAACGACGATAACAAGCCACTTGTGCCGTTAATTTCCGCAAAAAAGACGTGTTATATGAGCTGTCAGTATCTATCTACACTATGCTTTTACAAGACGGGCAGAAACGGACAGATTCTGGAGTGAACACTGTTTTCTTTGTGTGATGTATAACTATTTATCTTTTGAAGCGAAGCATGCAGATACTAGGCAATCATAATAGCGTCCTCCACGAACTTTGCATTGGCATAATTCGTATCTAAATCAGGGTGCGCGCGCATCACAAGAAAGTGACGAACTTTGTATGTTATGTCGAATAGAACAGCAGACGAATTTCTTTGCTGTGAACGAATGGATCAGAGTAGAGGTCCATTGCTGCCTGGTCAGGAATCTGCAGGTGGGGGGGTTTCCAATTTTTTCTTTAGCAAGCGGGGCGGGGGCTTTTTCTAGCAAGCGGGAGGGGGGGGGGGGGCGGATTTGAGCAAGCGGGGGGTGGGGGGTGGGTTTCCAAACTATTTTAGCTAGCGGGGGGGGGTATTTTTTAGCTAGCGCCAGATGAGACCATTCCCCCCCTCGCCTCGCCGCCGCCCCACCCACCCCGCGGCCCAACCCCGGGGCCCCCCACGCCCTCGTCCCCCCCCCTCACCCGCCCCCCGGCCCCCACCCTCCCCCAACCTTATACCCGCCCCCGGGCCCTACTCTGATTGCAACCCCCCCCCCCCCCGCCACCGCCCCCCCCCCCCCCCCGCCGCTCCCTGCCCCCACACCCCCTCGTGACAACCCTGCTGTTGCTTGGTAAAGAAAATTTTGAAACCCCCCCGCTTGCTAAAAAAAAGTTTGGAAACACGTCCCCGCGCCAGCCCCGCGCACACCTCCCCGCCAGAAAAATCACCCCCCACCCGAAACCCGGCCGCCCTACACGCCGCCGCCGGCCCCCCCGCCCCCGCCCCACCCTGACAGACCTAAGCCCCCATCGACTCCCCCACCAAACCAAGCTCCCCTCCCCCGAAACCACGCCCCCCCCCCCGTCCTCCGCCACCCTCCCAGGCTCCCCTTGAAAACCCGGCCTGACCCTCAGTCGGCCCCCTACATCCCACGGTCTACCCGCCTAATACCCGAGTACCCGTCCCGACCCGCCGCCCCCCTTCCCCCCTACCCGCAAACCCGCTCCCCGATCCCAGCCTCTCCCCGCAACGCCACCCTCCCCCCCTCGTACGGACCGACCCCCTCCCTGCCCCTCCGCCCAGAGGCCCCCGCGCCCCCTCCCCCCCCCCGCCCCACCGCCCCACCCCCCGCCTGCACCTCCACCGGGTCCCCCCGCACGCCTCCCACTCCAGACGAGATGGAAAAACAGAGTAAGAACCCCCCGCCCCCCCCGCGGCCCCCCCCCTGGATTCAAAACCCCCCCGCTTTGGCTAAAAAATAGTTTGCTGAACACACACACCTACCACCACCGCCCTTCTTGCTAAAACAACATCAGATTTGGACAAACCCCCCTCGCCCCAGAGGCCACACGCCGCGTGCTTAAAGAAAAGCTTGGTAAACCCAACGCCCTCCCCATCCAACCCCCCACACCCACCCCCCGGCCCACTCCCCTCCCTACCCGCTCATCACGACAACTCAACCCCTAGAGCCCTAATAGTAGCAAAAAGGTTTTTGACCCCCCCCCCGCGTTGCTAAAACCATCGTTTGGTATAACTACTAGACAGAACCACTTGCATGGAGGATCGCCACCCACTTGAATGACGAACACCCCTTGTACTGAGGCTATGTCTAAAAAAACGTTTTTAAAATAAACTCCGCCCCTGAGCCGCTCCTATTGTGCCCCCCCTGCCGCCCCCATAAACCCCCACCCTCACCCGCGCCTCCGTCTACGCCACCCTCCCGTACCCCTCCGCCCCCCCCCCAACCCCCACCGCAAACCAGACCGCGCTGCGTGCTAACAGAAAATTTCATGTTTCGGAAATCCAGTCAGCCTCACGTGTTTGAGTCCACACACCACAGCAGCCCACTACGACACTGACCCCTAGTCTAAAGTATAGTTTTGGTCACCCTCCCTTTCCAATATGCCCATCCCTCCTTATTCGCCCCGCTAGCAAAAATAGTTTTGGCAAACCAACCCAAGAGTCGCCTCCCCCAGTTGCTTGCTATAAAGAGCTGTGAAACTCCACCCTACTACCTTTATAATAATATATATATGACATTTCCCTAGTCTGTTAGAATGTTTGTACTCCTTCCCCCCGCACCATGGCTTTGACTCAAAGAAAGAATTCTTGTGACAATTCCTCGCCCCAGCGGCCACTCCCGATCGGAGGTCGCTCCTTCCCCACCTCGTACCCCTCATGACCCGGCGCGGCCGCCACCGGCCCGGGCACACCCCCCCCGCACTCAAACCCACCCAATCCGCACTCCCACACCTATCGCCACACACCCCACACGTTGTCTACACCCCCCCCAAGACAGTCACGCCTGGCTTGTTACCAAAACAGTTTGGATAAGAGAAGAGTGGTTCCGCCCCCCTCCACCTCGCCCCCCGGCCCCCCCGTTTTAGTTACTCTCCGCCAAGGGAAAGTCTCCGAAAGTAGGCGGTCCCCCCCCTCCCCCCCGGAATTCCCCACACGCCTATTCCACCCCGAACCTCCTTCCAATTGTGAGCGCCCTCGAGTCCGCCCACCCCACCCCCACCGAGCTTGGTGAAAAAGGATGGAAAGCCTCCCCCTCCCCGCCCCCCCCCAGCTTGCTAATAGAAAGTTTTGGACAACACTGCCGAATGCAATAGATCTACCTCACCTTTCCCCGCCACCACCTCGCCACACACCCCCCCCCTCGCCCCCCCGCTAGCTATTCGACTATACCTAGATACAAACAGTTCGTAAACGTTGTCCTTGTGATGCTCAATTCGACACGAGGATAGGCCTGATTTAGCGGTATACGAATTATGCCACTGCGCACGTTCGCTGGGATGGTGAACCGCTAACAAATGAGTATCCAACTAATGACTTCTATACGGCTCTCCGCATAATGAGTTTATTTCACAGAAGAATCATGATGGTTTGGCTTAGTAATGCAGCTGTTCTCGCCGAGTTGAATGGTGCAATGGGCTTGTATAACTTAGACTGGAATTTTTTTTCTACTATCCCTCTCGTTCCTCCCATCTCCTCATCTCTCTCTGTCTGTCTGTCTGTCTGTCTGTCTGTCTGTCTGTCTGTCTGTCTCTGTCTGTCTGTCCTGTCTGTCCTGTCTGTCTGTCATGTCTGTCTTTCTGTCTGTCTGTCTGTCTGTCTGTCTGTCTGTCTGTCTGTCTGTCTGTCTGTCATGTCTGTCTGTCTGTCTGTCCGTGCATGATCCAGTTCTCCGGTTGTACCCACGTTCCTGTGAGACCGTATCTCTGTTGTGATCTCGACAGCTATCAACATGAGTCCTTGTTCTCTGGTTTGATCTCCAGCTATTCACAATGTGAGTCCTGTGTCCTGGCTATTGCATCATCACAGCTAACGCACGACTAAGGTGAGTCGAATGTCCTCTGGAGTTTTGATCTGCAAACAAGCTTAAAAGGAATCAAGATCAACTGTCAGATATGGTCTAGTATTACCTGTATATTTGCTGTGCTCACAAGAGAAGCATCGGGAAAAATATATGATTTACACTGAATTTAGAGAACAACATATGACTGGAGATTGTCTATATTACATTTTCGCCGCGTTGTTGTGATCGTCCTAATGCCGTCATTCAACTTATTCCTTATAACGATTTCCGCGAAACGACAACACCTATGACAATAATACATAAACGGATCGATATGTTCCCTCACTTCCTACCCCGCCTTTTAAAACCACACGTTAAAAGCTGGAAGTCAATTCTTTCATTGGCAAAGTGAGCGTGTCGTTGCTCAATTCCGAAATTCGTCCCAGTACGTCAGAGTACATAATTCACGTGTGTGTAAGGCAGACATTCACTGTTGCTTACATCTTAATGATTCTTTGCCTTGGCAGAGTGGCTTGATCGTCGGCGCAGTCAGTGTTGTTTTCACATGATGCTATGTTTGTGAGTGCTACAATAAACTTGACACAGCTATACACTTGCTTGAAAATCGTGCATCAGAGCAGATGGGACTATACGTCGCTTTTGGTAGCATAGATGACATCAGTGCAAACACAGGATGGTTCGAGATAGCAGTGTTGAGAGGGTTTGCTTTGGCCTGTGTTTTTTTCCTCTTCGGCACTGTTCAGTGTCTGCTTTGTACGTCGTACTCTTCCAGCGTTTTGTATGCGGTGGGGGAACGGCCAGGTTGTCTTGCCTTTGCCAACACACATTTGG
>JAWQFJ010011452.1:0-15000 GCA_034096865.1 Theodoxus fluviatilis
TTGTATTATACGCGGCCATCAAAACCTCACCGTGTTTTAGACTGTTCAGTTCAGTTCAGTTCTCTCTCTCTCTCTCTCTCTCTCTCTCTCTCTCTCTCTCTCTCTCTCTCTCTCTCTCTCCTCTCTCTCTTGTAACCCAGCAATTTTTTTTAACAGTCTAAAACGTCGAGAGCAAGAAATTATTTTTAAAAAACATCAGAAGATAGAAGCGAAGAACTGCCATTAATAGGTGTAATTAATTTTTACTATGGGATAACGAGCAAATCTTTAATCTTCTCTGTGCTCTCACGGTATATATGATCTCGACATTTTACAATGTGTACATTTTGCCAGATAATGTCACAGTTGGGACAACTTAAATAAACTTGTACGTATAGTCCTTGCAGTACACTTTTTACTTCATAAGAGGTGTTCACCTGTCCATAATTTTAATAATGTTGAACTGCGAGCAGGCAATTGAATGATGTTTATGTCCATGACATTATATCTCTGTGACTTGCAGTACCTGGTTCTGCAGGATTGAAATGTGTAACATTTGTATCTGTACATTAATGCCTATTTTATCCCTTTAGTCAAGTGGTGGCACATGCATGTATATTTGAAACATATTATTTTGACGGGTCGTCGGCCAAAATAAAGATAATCACATCAAATCAAATCTCTCTCTCTCTCTCTCTCTCTCTCTCTCTCTCTCTCTCTCTCTCTCTCTCACTCTCTCTCTCTCTCTCACTCACTCTCACACACACACACACACGCACACACACACACACACACACACACACAGTATACAAAAGCCAAACGTGTTCATGAATAGAACTGACCACTTCACGTCGTGATCCAATCACGATGAAGCATCGATCGTGCAGGAAGCGAGAGGTCCAAGACGAGAACGAAACTCAGGAATTCTAGTCCTCTGAAGAAAGAAAAATTCACTGCCGCAAAAGAATGCTGTGCAAGGGAAGCGATAACAATACCGCGCATGCCCGATGCTTCTCAAGAGAAACATCCTTATTCCGCACACGAGGATGGCGCTAAAACAGCTTTGTTCCTGCATTTCTACAAGCCCCACGCAGGCAAACACGCGGTGCCGCGTTTGCTGCCAAGACTCCGGCATCGTTTTCAAGAGGTAGCGATGACGTGGGAGCGCTCCATTTCTATAAAAAGCACTCCTCCCAGGGGGTGGGGCGGTGTTTTCGTTTGAAATCTATGTCATCTTTCTCGGCATTTCTTTGATCACGCCGCCTGCCCCGCCGTTTTTTGCCCCTCTTGACGCAAAGACGCTGTATCATGCGGGGCTTCGCCGGCGAGTGTGTTTATTACGCTACGAACAGAAAGTTCTCGCGGCTTTTGATGTGTCTGCCGCCGAGGAGCAACTAGTTAGAGCGAAGATCTCCTCCTTGATGTGTCGGTGTCGCGTCTCCTCCTCGCCAGCAAGCCGTCCGTGACTGAAACCAACACAATTGCCGCTCCAGACACGACCAGCGCCGGTGTCGATTTCTCCAAAGCCCTCCGCAGAGCAGGAATGCCAATTGCATGAGACGTGAAACGTGTTTTGGACAAGGGTTGCCTGCGTCACTTTGCTGTCTACAGATTGCTTTGCATTGTTTTCTGCTTGTTTTTCAAACGGCCCCGCTGTCGGTGATTGGGAGAATGTCAGCTAGGAATTTCTGGGATGAACCGTTCCTGTCAAAATGTATTGTCATGGACGCTCTGTTTAATGTTGAAAGGAGTCGTTCTTAGTGAATGTATTACAGCTTTCGAAGAACAAAGTTGTAACAAAGTTGTAACAAAGTTGTAACAAAGTTGTAACAAAGTTGTAACAAAGTTGTAACAAAGTTGTCACGTGCTGCACGTGAAATATTAGACGTTTCATTTTTTTCAGTCTGTATTTAATACTTTTTCAACGGTATAGCACGGTATCTTCGTGCAGTGGGCACGGATCTTTACAGGAAGTCGTGCTACATGTGCTGCACGAAGAAAACCGTTTCATTCTGCTGTAAAAAACGGTCCGCGGCCGCAGAAAACAATTAACTCTTGGAAGACCTGGAATCTTGTAGAGGGTAAGTAATGTTAATGTATTGTGTCTGCTTTCGAAGTCGTGAAAGTTGATTATACTGTTAGTTACAAATGTTTGTCTCCCCCCCACCCTCCACCCCCACCCCCACCCCCACCCCCCTTACAGGTTCCAGTATGGAGGCGAGATTCCGGAGATGATGGAGTATCCCCTGTAAGTGGGAGTGGGTCAAACCGAGAGCTCGGACTCTGTTTATGTATACATGCATGCATGCATATGTACAGATGTCGTGAAGGGGGACTTGGGCTTCAACATGAGTGGTATCGGATTCCGCTTGAGGGTAAGGGATCTGTGTTTGCATAAATTGTAAATAAATCAGTTCGTTAAGTTCACATATAATGGTGATTACGTTTTTGTAAATTATCCGCGAGTCCGATCTTGAGGGGGTTGTGACAGACGCTCACGTCAGAAGAGAGGATTGAATTATGACACGAACTAGCGAAATCCCTGGATGTCCCTCCCTTTCCATCGGCTGCGTGCCCCCTGCGGGTTGGGGGTGAGAATAGACCCCCTGTGGGTTGGGGGTGAGAATAGACCCCCTGCGGGTTGGGGGTCAGAATAGACCCCCTGCGGGTTGGGGGTCAGAATAGACCCCCTGCGGGTTGGGGGTCAGAGTAGACCCACCGCGTCTCCCTACGCGATTCGTAAGAGGCGAATAACTAGGGACACCATGACTTGATTGGCACTTACTAGTAACCTTCTAGTGATTTTCGTGCTTAGTGGCCTTATATAGCCTACAAAGGCTGAGAGGCCGTAAAACTCCATTTCACCCTCACACACACACACACACTAACCCACCCACCCACTAACCCACTAACCCACTAACCCACCTACCTATTAACCCACCTACCTATCCATCCAACCACCCACCCATTCATCCATTCCATCCACCCATCCACCCACCCACCCACCCACCCATCCAACAACCCACCCACCCACCCATCCATCCATCCATCCATTCATCCATCCATTCATCCATTCATCCATCCATCCATCCACCCACCTCCCAACCACCCACCCATCCATTCATCCATCCACCCACCCACCCATCAATCCATCCATCCATCAATCCATCCATCCTTCCACCCACCCATCCATCCATCAACCCACCCACCCATTCATCCATCCATCCATCCATCCATCCATCCACCCACCCACCCCCCACCCACCCATCTGCTTCGTGAAGACTTTGTCATCCTATCTCTGTGAAGGTGCCAAGCACAACGGATCGATTCTAAAGGGGTAAAAGGGAGAAAATGTGCAAAGCGGACAATGCACCAGTTCTAGGTGGGTTTCAAAGAACTATGCTTTTGCTAGCATATCAGTCACTGACATGGACTATAGTATGGACTATAGTATGGACTATATTATGTACTATAGTATGTACTATAGTATGAACTATAGTATGGACTATAGTAAGGACTATAGTATGGACTATAGTATGGACTATAGTATGGACTATAGTATGGACAGTAGTATGGACTATAGCATGGACTATAGTATGGACTGTAGTATGGACTGTAGTATGGACTATAGTATGGACTGTAGTATGGACTATAGTATGGACTGTAGTATGGACTACAGTGTTCAAAAAAAGTAGAGGATATTGATATAAATGAGACTATAACCAAATTGCGCTTATAATCAGAGACTTGCTTTATTTCATTATGGATCCAACAGCATGTTAACAACATTTTCAAAGCAAAAATCAACAACAACATTAGTCACGTGACTTTTTACACGCTTCCCCTCAAAGCAGAGTGACATTTCAAAAATAACAAAAGTTCTGAAAGTCTCTAATAACGGGTTGGGCCTCCGTTAACGGTCAAACAGGCTGTGCAGCGCCTCCTCATGCTGTTGATGTGCTGCCTGATGGTTGCTTGAGGAATTGCAACCCATTCCTGCTGAAGGACAAGGGCCAGCTGCTGAAGCTTCTGGGGAGCTGGAACGACATCCCGAACACGTCTCCCCAGAAAGTTCCACAGGTTTTCAATAGGGGACAGGTCGGGGGACATCGATGGCCATGGCAGGGAATTGATCTGCCGTCTTTGCAGGTGATTCCTGACGACATTTGCTCAATGAGCTGGGGCATTGTCGTCCTGCAAGATGAATCCCGGCCCATGGCGGCGTGCAAAGGGCACAACAAGTGGATCAATGATGTTGTCCCGGTAGTAGACACCATTGACATTGCCCTGGCACACATGAAAGGGCGTTCTGCCAGTGCTGGTGATGCCACCCCACACCATAACGCTGCCCCGCCCAAAGCGGTGGTGAGCGATCATGTTGTCCTGATGATAACGGTCTCCACGATGCCTCCAAACCCGCACCCGGTCATCGTTGAAGTCCAGCTCGAATCTCGATTCGTCCGAAGACATCACGTCACCCCATTGGCGCCTGGTCCATCGTTGGTGGATGCGGCACCAGGCGCTTCTTGCTTGGCGATGGGGTGATGTGAGAGGCAACACTATTCGCGGTCTAAAGGCGTTCACCTGAGCTTTGTGCAACCGGTTTCGGATGGTCTGGGCGCAGACTTGAACCCCTGCTACCCGTTGGAGGTGTTGTCTCAACCGGGTAGCACTTTGGGTGTTGTTTCGTTGAGCATGATTGGTGATGATCAAGTCTTGCCGACGGGTGGTTATTCTTGGTTGCCCACTTCTAGGCCTGTCGACAACTTCTCCGGTATTACGGTAACGGTTCCACAGTCTGCTGATGACAGACTGTGAAACACCAAGGTGTCTTGCCACGTTCACCTGCGTACTTCCGGTCTGTAGCATTTCGACTCCGACCCATCTTTGGTCTTCTCTTAGCCGCTGCATGATTTCAACTGAAGTTTTGACCGACTGTGTGGCTAGAACACACTTGCCAGGAGTGAGTACAGTCAAAATTATTTGATTTGCACGTGTTTTTGACGAAGAAAACCTTTGTGTGAAAATGGGGCATTGACCCCAAACTGCCTTGCGTTGCTTTAGTTTTTTGCACGAGCATCCAGGAACTAGGTCAATGGTGTGAAAATGTAGGGCAATGGTGTGGCTATCCATGACCATCAATAAATAATTCCTGCCTTTTAAGATTCATCTGATTTTTATGCTTAAAACTCAATATCCCCTACTTTTTTTGAACACTGTATAGTATGGACTGTAGTATGGACTATAGTATGGACTATAGTATGGACTATAGTATGGACTATAGTATGGACTATAGTATGGACTATAGTATGGACTATAGTATGTACTATAGTATGTACTATAGTATGGACTATAGTATGGACTATGGACTATAGTATGGACTGTAGTATGGACTATAGTATGGACTGTAGTATGGACTATAGTATGGACTATAGTATGGACTATGGACTATAGTATGGACTGTAGTATGGACTATAGTATGAACTATAGTATGGACTATAGTATGGACTATATAATGGACTGTAGTATGGACTATAGTATGGACTATAGTATGGACTGTAGTATTGACTATAGTATGGACTATAGTATGGACTATAGTATGGACTGTAGTATGGACTGTAGTATGGACTGTAGTATGGACTATAGTATGGACTATAGTATGGACTGTAGTATGGACTATAGTATGGACTGTAGTATGGACTATAGTATGAACTATAGTATGGACTATAGTATGGACTATAGTATGGACTGTAGTATGGACTATAGTATGGACTGTAGTATGGACTATAGTATGGACTGTAGTATGGACTATAGTATGGACTGTAGTATGGACTGTAGTATGGACTATAGTATGGACTATAGTATGGACTGTAGTATGGACTATAGTATGGACTATAGTATGGACTATAGTATGGACTATAGTATGGACTATAGTATGGACTATAGTATGGACTATAGTATGGACTATAGTATGGACTATAGTATGGACTATAGTATGGACTATAGTATGGACTATAGTATGGACTATATTATGTATTATATTATGTACTATAGTATAAACTATAGTATGGACTATAGTATGGACTATAGTATGGACTATAGTATGGACTATATTATGTACTATAGTATGTACTATAGTATGGACTATAGTATGGACTATAGTATGGACTATATTATGTACTATATTATGTACTATAGTATGGACTATAGTATGGACTATAGTATGGACTATAGTATGAACTATAGTATGAACTATATTATGTACTATATTATGTACTATATTATGTACTATAGTATGGACTATAGTATGGACAAGAGTATGGACTATAGTATGGACTGTAGTATGGACTATAGTATGGACTATATTATGTACTATAGTATGGACTATAGTATGGACTATAGTATAGACTATAGTATGTACTATAGTATGGACTATAGTATGGACTATAGTATGGACTGTAGTATGGACTATAGTATGGACTGTAGTATGGACTATAGTATGGACTATAGTATGGACTATAGTATGGACTATAGTATGGACTGTAGTATGGACTATAGTATGGACTATAGTATGTACTATAGTATGGACTATAGTATGGACTATAGTATGGACTATAGTATGGACTATAGTGTGGACTGTAGTATGGACTATAGTATGGACTGTAGTATGGACTATAGTATGGACTATAGTATCGACTGTAGTATGGACTATAGCATGGACTATAGTATGTACTATAGTATGGACTATAGTATGGACTATAGTATGGACTGTAGTATGGACTATAGAATAGACTATAGTATGGACTATAGTATGGACTGTAGTATGGGCTGTAGTATGGACTGTAGTATGGACTATAGTATGGACTGTAGTATGGACTGTAGTATGGACAGTAGTATGGACTGTAGTATGGACTATAGTATGGACTATAGTATGGACTATAGTATGGACTATAGTATGGACTATAGTATGGACTATGGTATGGACTATAGTATGGACTATATTATGGACTATAGTATGGACTATAGTATGAACTACAGTAATGACGATTACATAAAAATAAAGGCAACCACTCCCACCCCCCAAAGAAACAAAACAAAAAAAACTGCTGGCCTAAATTAGTCACCAGTATAGTCCATTTCAGTGATTACCTTCGCTAGCATATCACAGTCCCAGCCCCCTGTGGGTTCGGGGTAAGAATTGACCCACCGCGTCTACCTACGCGATTCGTAAGAGGCGAATAACTAGGGACACCGTGACTGGATTATGTTTACTCTAAACTGTTCTAGTGATTTTCGTGCTTAATGGCCTTAAATAACCTACAAGGCTGATAGGCCGTAAACCACTGTCCATCCATCCATCCATCCATCCATCCATCCATCCATCCATCCATCCATCCATCCATCCATCCATCCATCCATCCATCACATGAAGTCGCCTATTGGTAGACCCCAACTGACGGTACAGGGCCGCATTCCTGAAATGACCTGTGTGGCTATAGACCCGTTCCGTAGTGTTCGATGACGTATGGGCGAAATGGCTGCACTCCGCTGCTCTTGTCCAGGTCTGTCTGTGCTGCAGACTCCCGCTGGCGGGTCACACTGATGGACTCGTCCGAGGAGAGCGGTGTGGGAAAGACAGCCACACTAGTGGACTTGTCCCAGGAGAGGGGTGAAAGAAAGACGGCGAAGATGACATAACACGCAAGCTGACGGCGCACAGCATATGATTAGCTGCGTTTTTACCCGGGCGTTGATGTTCGAAAATTCCCATGTAAAAACGCAGCCAATCAGATGACGTAGCTTGTCAGCTTGTGTTACGTCATCTTCATCGCTGTCTTTCCAGCACCCCTCTGCTCGGAAGAGTCCACTAGTGTGGCCCGCGTGCGGAAGTCTAACCCTGTGTTCTACCAAGCATGCCAGTTGTCCTCTTGAATTACCGATGCTCGACTTGGTTTGACAATTTGGATACCCGTGTTTCTGTCCGTCTTTATCTATCTGTGGTCTTTGTGTCCCTCTGTCGTCTCCATGGTATTGGGTGAAATTCTTTGTGTATTCATCGTGTCACTGTGCTGTAATGGCTTAGCGGAACAACAGAACAACAACCACAACAACAAAGAAAACATCTCAGATTTGTTACTTGAAATTGTTTATTTGATGATATAACATATACAATGGTTTGTATTTGACATGAGATGTTGAACATTTATCATTATGCATGGTTGTGCAGTCTATCGGTTCTAGGTCGAGTTCTACCAACGCCTCCCTACCAATGCTTCTACCAAGGGCTACAAGCTACGGGACTCGACGCCCCTGCCAAGTTCTAAGTACGAGCCTACTAATGGTATCGGTGAATCCTTCCGCTCATGGCTGACAACAAGTGCCGCATAAGTTAACACCCCTCAAGGACTGAAATGTACACATTCGTCTTCCCTCGAAGACCGCACTGTACAGACCAGGTTTCAGCAGACGCCAAGAATAATGTTATTATCATTATCATCATAACCTACATGTACATACATATACGTCATTATTATTATTATTATTATTATAACATTTTGTGACCACGTATCAGATTGTCAATAAATAATACACACATTTTCGTCGCGTCTCCCTCAGTCACGGCACGTCACACTGTGTGACACGTGAACGGAAGTGATGACCGCTGTGCGGCTTGACGTCACTTCCGAAAATGGAGTCGAAAGTCAGACCCCGGTGTGCCAGACATCAGACCGCGGCTCGTTTTTGCCATCACGTGACTTGACGGTGCATTTTGATTGGGTGCAGACTTGATCACCATTAAATTCAATTCAGCCTTTGGGTTGGAATTATAACTGTTCCACAACCATAAGCGTTTTTCTTGACAGCTTTTTACGTTCATAAGTAGAACTATTGTTCCGGTTTTTCATCCACGAAAAAAAAATTGCTATGGAATTCAAATTATTTACCAATCTTCAATGTATTTATCATTACTTTAAATTTTCTCAAAATGTTTAAAAAGAAATTATTCATATTCGTGACAATTCAGTTAGTTTTATAAATTACTTTCAAATCTTGTAACAAATCTGATTTCCTGGCTTAATTAACTCATCTTTCGAATCAATAGCTTCTTTATCAATTGGCCAAAATGTGATCTGACTGCCAGAATATTTGCTCAGCGCCAGTTTTTTTAGCGGAAGGAAAGGGATAGTAACCGCTGGAATCCTACGACACAAGAACAGCCTGATGGCGAAAGTTTTGTGCATCAGTCGAGCTGAGACCGATTCCCATACGATCCCTGGAAAGTTTGGGTCCTGCTCATCGAATGTTGGGTTAGCGCTGCTCAACCGTTAGCAGGCAAGAAGTAAAGCTCAGGAACTTAACAAAATGGAATGTCAACAGAAGCGGAGTTAACACGTACATTTCCACATACGCAACGTCGCATCGGAAAAAGGCGGGGAGCGTGATGATGTCGCTGTGAGGGGATTCAGTTTGTCTTGAAAGCTTTCGAGCAGGGAGGAGGGCGTCGGAATGCCCAAACCACCTGCTGCAAGATAGGCCCATGTGCAAGAGATAGGATGGGGGTGGAGTGGGTGGGTGGGAAGCATTTACATACTGACAAGGTCAAAACGCAAATAGTCACATTCCAGTAAACATTTTGTACTGACAAGGAAAATTCGGCGGGGCCTTGCACAATTTCAAACTGTCGCACATTTGGAAATTGAGCACTGAAAACCTTCACACGCGAGCACAGCTGCATTAGCGTTCGATAAGAGGAGCGATTAATCAATGGATAACGCGACTTCTCTACAGATAAGCCTTTTCTTCATCTCCGTCTCCTGTGAGTTCTGAAGCCCGCGGTCTGATGTCTGACAAGCACACAGGGATGAACCCAGCTCCAAGGCCGCATCGTGTCAGGCCAGTTATGTGGTGTATATACCGCAGCTTACACGACCAGGTACATGGTGTAAATACCACAGCTTACAAGATCAAGTACATGGTGTACATACCGCAGCTTACAAGATCAAGTACATGGTGTACATACCGCAGCTTACAAGATCAAGTACATGGTGTACGTACCACAGCTTACAAGATCAAGTACATGGTGTACATACCACAGCTTACAAGATCAAGTACATGGTGTACGTACCACAGCTTACAAGATCAAGTACATGGTGTACATACCACAGCTTACAAGATCAAGTACATGGTGTACATACCACAGCTTAAAGATCAAGTACATGGTGTACATACCACAGCTTAAAGATCAAGTACATGGTGTACATACCACAGCTTACAAGATCAAGTACATGGTGTACATACCACAGCTTTCAAGATCAAGTACATGGTGTACATACCACAGCTTACAAGATCAAGTAGCTGGTGAGCCACAGTTGACAAGATCAAGTACGTGGTGTATTTACCACAAAGCACAGGATCAAGTAGGTGGTGTACCACAGCTTACAGGATCAAGTACATGGTGTAAGTACCACAGCTTACAGGATCAAGTACATGGTGCAAGTACCACAGCTTACAGGATCAAGTACATGGTGTACATACCACAGCTTACAGGATCAAGTACATGGTGTAAGTACCACAGCTTACAGGATCAAGTACATGGTGTACGTACCACAGCTTACAAGATCAAGTACATGGTGTAAGTACCACAGCTTACAAGATCAAGTACATGGTGTAAGTGCCACAGCTTACAAGATCAAGTACATGGTGCAAGTACCACAACTTACAGGATCAAGTACATGGTGTAAGTACCACAGCTTACAGGATCAAGTAGATGGTGCATGTACCACAACTTACAAGATCAAGTACATGGTGTAAGTACCACAGCTTACAGAATTAAGTAGATGGTGTATGTACCACAGCTTACAGGATCAAGTACATGGTGTATGTACCACAACTTACTCGTACATGACGCATGCAGTTGGCATTCACGGACAGGAGAAAACGGGTCACGATCACCATGCACACCCTCGCTCCACCCTCCACGCTCGAACAGATCTTTCGAGGCGCGGACTAGCTACGAGTCTAACAGGGCAAAATGTACAGACAGACAAAAATGGTCAAAATATAAAGGGGACGGCCAGTCCAAGAGGACGAGTCCAAAATAAATAGGACATCTGCATCATGTATACACCAAGTTTCGTACAAGGTCATCGCCATCGCAAGGGACTCAATGCTGGGGTTGGAGAGGTCTGCCCAGAGGCTGCTGAAGACATCAATCCCGTTACTGGGCAGTCGAAAACAATCCTCGTCCTGAGATGAAAACAGGCAATCACAATGCCATCGTATCACTCAACAAATGACTCACTTACAGCTAGCTCTTTTCAAAACGAAACTTTCCAAGTACAAAAGTTTCCAAAAACTGGTTCTCCCTGCGAACAACATAATTGTACTAAACCGGGACTGCGTCCCATTTTAAGTTCTTCAAAAAGAACTTTCTGGACGATCACATTGTCCAAGTGAGATCTTTTCTCAGCAGCTTTCCTCTCGCTCCAAACGCCGCAGACACACGACCGTGGCGGTCGGCACAGGTTGGTTCACGTCACGGCATATGCAAATGACGAGACGCAAGGCATATGCAAATGACGAGACGCAAGGCTTTTATGCAAATGACGAGAGGTCACGCTGGAGCAGTGTGATGACCGACACACGTAGCGTTGTCCCTTCGAACCCCGATATGTAATGGATGTACCAACCATGAGACCACAATACTTCAATAAATACTGTCGTTTGCAAAACATGACAAGAAGTGAATACCAAGTTTGTCGAGGTGGGCTAGACTTAGAAGGTAACAGTGGACGGTAGTGGGGTAGAGTGAGACAACGGGGCTGGCAGACCAAGAACTCCAAAACAAAAGGAAAACACTCGACGGTGTTGCCATGGTGGACTGCGGTCCAGCTGCAGTGACGTCAGCAAGTGCAGCAAGTGTCCACAACAATGGTGTCACAGCCGGTAAGGCACTAGTGTTTAAAAGAGGTCTCTATGCTCGCTCCCGACCACGCCATGACCAGAAGTGAAAGAGACATCGCCTAGGGTTCAGGAGAAGGCAGGCTTCCCTCAGCAGAGAAGAAAGAAAAGCAAAAACAAAAAACAAAAAAGGACTTGCACTCTCGACAGAAGCAGTGGTGTAATAAAACATGTGGGGTCGCTTGATTCATACCACACAATCCTGACAAGAACCGACGAATGCAATGCTAAAACAAGGGGTCTTTAATAGCATGGATGAAACATCGTTACCTTAACATGATGGACGCGATATAGCGGCTTTTAAACAAAGTTTATGCAGAAAGGATAAACGTGTATGAAAGTGTACCATAGTGACTAATACGAATACTACATGCTTCAAGATGATTCTCTATACATGGGTTACTAGCGTACATTGATGAACGGACAATAATGAATTTTTTCCCCGTTTTTTTGTTGGTTGGGTGTTTGTTTATTTGCTTGTTTTAGTACTTTGATAAATGACATTTCTGACGTAATGTAAACTTCCGATGAATACAAATATTGAAATAAAAAAGGAATTGACGGATGATATGACAAGACGACAGCCAAATACACAGTTAATAAAATGGATATACACAATTAATACAACAGATACATGTCCATAGCTAGTAGCCTCTCCACCAATGTTTAGCACAAAGCAAAGACATTCAAGTTGCGAGGCGGCAGCTTCTTACAAGTACATTACTAATCAAAGGTGATTGATTATACGACGCAGGTTGTGAGAATTTACCGACAAAAATGACGTCTGGACGCACTAACACAGAGAGACACAGAGGAACATTTAGATTTGCAGTGTTGTTCAGCTCTTTGTTTCACAAATCTCTCTCACGTCCGACGGAACGGTGCAAAAATTAGGACAAGACGCAGAAAACATGCAATATAGACCTGTACGTTTGACGTTTACGCTCTAGGATTAAAAAGTGTCTACACGAATATATTTTTTTTTTTGCAGGAACAAATAGCAGTGCAAAGACAATGGAGAAGCATGGTTCAATGGGAAAAAGCAGTATCATAATTATTATCATTGATATATTTATATATTACATGGACAGACACATATAAGGCAAGAAGTCAGTTTACTTTGTAATAATGATAATAATAACAATAGTCATCATCATAATTTAAAAAACGGTATTACCTCCATTTGCTTCATTGTCATAGTACATGGTAAAGTTCATGTTGGACGGCGTGTGAATTACCATGAGTAACACGAGTGTTTTGCAATAGACTCCAATACTGCTCATTCCTCCATGACAAGGACTTGTGACCGCACGAATCAGCCCGGACCTGGACACAAAAACCGCGAGTGGGCCACCAGCTGTCCAGACACGACACTCCTTCTCGTGCAACTCCGCCACTCGCACGCTCCACATCAAGAGACAAGGCGGCAGAGGTCGCGCCTTAGAGAGATAGCAACAATTTTCCTCACAGTCGCTCCGTCAAAACAGCTCTAGAGATCAACACACTTTCTCGCCATACGTCTTCCTCATATAATTTTTGAAAAAATAAAATGATGTATGTATACATATTTACTTATTTATAGCATGTTTGAGACAGGCTCCCGTCCCGCAATTTCCATTACTTCACTCAGCTTCCCCCGACGCCAACCACGGATCAAACCGTGGCTTCGTCCCCCCCACAAAAAGAGAAAACAGATCACTTGTACGGAAAATTTTACCGGCTTTTTCACACAAGAAACTGGAATACACAAGGCGTCCCGCTGCTGATTAAGCAAAGATTTACCGTCAAGATAACGACTACAAATTCGAACTTAAATCACTGATGTCACGTTCAAACTTAGATCTAGTGCCAAACCTTTGTAGACCATTAATATTTTATTCGGGAGTCACCGAGACAATACAATTCCTTTCCAAAAAGAAATAAAAATATCAATAAAAAGCGAGTGGTGTGTGTGGAAACAAGAGCTGCTGAAACGGACAATAAAAATGCAAATGAACCCTCCTTCAACTCGACCAATCCCCGTCAATCTTTTGCCTCATAAACAACGACCACAGGAAGTTTGAGAATGGTCTGATATTGAGTCGGGGGACGGAGAAGGGAGAGGGTGGGACACAAGTTGGGGTTGGAAAGAAATTGGGGGATGAGGATGGGGAGTGGGGGAGTGGAGAGAGTAAAACAACGACGTAGCTGCGATGGACATCCAAGCACTGGCCACGTCATCGTCTTCTCCATCTCCCTTCTCATCGAGACAGCAGGTATCACAAGAAGGCAGGGGGACAGGAGGTACAGAGACGACAGACAGGAAGGGCGAGTGAGACGACGCAAACTCACAGCCCACCAAGACTTCTTCGCACCATCGGGAGGCAACGGGAAGGCGTGGAGGACAGGAGAAGAGGTGGGTGGGGGGTCAGGCAGCGATCGGGGGGGTCAGCCTGTTCCCACGCACTCAAAAGTAGAGGGGGGAAGGGGGGGGGGGTGCCGGGGGGGGGGGTCATTGAAAGACCAACGCAGGCCTTATTGCAACCTCTCCTGCAGCTGCTGGGGCTGGTAGGCAAAGTGACCACTGCTGGCTGCCAGCTGCTGGGGCATCGTGGCGTACGTGTAGGCTGTGGGCACACCGAAGGCGGAGGCGGCCGAGGTGTAGGGGTAGGCCTCTAGGCTGGCGGCCGTGGCGAACTGCGAGGTGTAGGCGCCGCTGTAGTCGATGTACTGCTGGGCCGCGGCAGCCGTGGGGCTGAGGGGGGCGGCGTGCGGCAC
Source organism: Theodoxus fluviatilis (assembly GCA_034096865.1). Taxonomy (NCBI): domain Eukaryota; kingdom Metazoa; phylum Mollusca; class Gastropoda; order Cycloneritida; family Neritidae; genus Theodoxus; species Theodoxus fluviatilis. The sequence goes on from JAWQFJ010011452.1 coordinate 14,698, forward strand.
GGCAGTCAGCACACTGTGGCCCATGTAGGACGTCGGGTAGATGTACTGAGGGTACCTGCAAGGACAAAGGGCAAAGGGCGAAGGTCACAAGGCTGGATAGAAACTGATTGAGCAAGGTGAATGAGATCAGGAATATATCGATGTATAGTTAGGCTCGCCACTGTGGTTATATCATCATCACCAATCATCATCATCATCATCATCATCATCGTCATCGTCATCATCATCATCATCATCATCATCATCATCATCATCATCACCATCATCAATCATCATCGTCAATAATCATGGGGAGTAAGCAAG
>JAWQFJ010011453.1:0-11918 GCA_034096865.1 Theodoxus fluviatilis
AGCTTCCAGACTAATAGTGTGTTTGAGGAATTGCAGGTAGTTTATTGCAATTTATTCTTGTTACACGAAATGTATTTTTAGTCAATTTGCATGTGATGTGCACGAGGCTATCGGATTAAAGTCGCCTAAGCAGTACGTAAACAAATGATCGGAGAGGCCCTCCTCCTGTTCCTCCCCCTCCTGTTCTTCCTCCTTTTCCTCCTGTTCTTTCACTCCTGTTCTTTCACCTCCTCCTTCTCCTCCTCTTCCTCCTCCTCCTCCTCCTCCTCCTCCTCCTCCTCCTCCTCTTCCTCCTCTTCCTCCTCCTCCTCCTCCTTCCTCCTCTCCTCCTCCTCCTCCTCCTCCTCCTCCTCCTCTTCCTCCTCTCTCTCCTCCTCCTCCTCTCCTGTTCCTCCTTCTGCCTTTCCTCCTCCTCCTTCTCCTTCTCCTCTTCTTCCTCTTCTCCTCCTCCTCTTGTCTCCTCCTCCTCCTCTCCTGTCCTTCTCCTCCTTCTCCTCCTCCTCTCTTTCTCCTCTCTCCTCCTTTCTCTTCCTCCTTTCTCCTCCTCCTTCTTCCTCCTTTCTCCTCCTCCTGTCTTCCTCGTCCTCCTTCTCCTCCTGTTTCCTCCTTCCTCCTTCCTCCTCTTCCTCCTGTCCTCCTCCTCCTCCTTCTCCTCCTTCTCCTCCTCCTCCTCCTTCTCCTCCTCCTCCTTCCTCCTCTCCTCCTCCTCTCCACCTGTTCCTCCTCCTCCTACTCTTCCTGTTCCTGCTCCTGCTCCTCCTCCTCCTCCTCCTCCTGTTCCTCCTCCTCCTACCCTGTTCCTCCTCCTCCTCCCCTGTTCCTCCTCCTCCTTCCCTGTTACTCCTCGTCTTCCTTTACCTCCTCCTCTTCCTGTTCCTTCTCCTCCTCGTCTTCCTTTACCTCCTCGTATTCTTTTTCCTCCTCCTCCTTCTCCTCCTGTTCCTCCTCCTGTTCTTCCTCCCCCTCCTCTTCCTCCTCCCCCTTCTGTTCTACCTCCTCCTCCTCCTGTTCCTCCTCCTCCTCCTCCTCCTCTCCTCCTCCTCCTCCTCCTCCTCCTCCTCCTTCCTCCTCCTCCTTCTCCTCCTCCTCCTCCTCCTCCTCCTCCTCCTCCTCCTCCTCCTCCTCCTCCTCCTCCTACTCCTCCTCCTCCTCATTCTCCTCCTCCTCCTGTTCCTCCTGTTCCTTCTCCTCCTACTCCTCCACCCATCCACCCCTCCTCCTCCTACTCCTTCTCCTCCACCCTTCTCAGTCGTCTCCTGTCTCCTCTATCTGCTCTCTCTCTCATACCTTTCTTACCCACCCAACCTACCCCTCCCTCCTCTTCCTTTCCTTCCTCGTTTTCCTTATTCCCCTCCTCCATCAGCCCCATCCACCTGTTCCTGCGGAAGTGAGAATTTCACCCTCATAATTACGTCATTACCTATCCTGCTTGGATGCGGCAAAGTTACTTGGTTTTCTTAAGAGTGGGAACGCCTCATGAAACATAAGCAAAATGATATTTACCGCAAGAATCAAGGTTGTTAACACAGTTGAATCTCCAGGCCTGGGAAAGACTGGCTTCGGAGAAAAGGAGCTACTCAGCATGTGAAGGGGAGAGGTCGTACCAGGCCCCACTTATCAGACTTGTCACATTGTGCAAAGAGCGACAAGCGACGTAACATGAGCTTTACTGCGCCTCTAAAGAACTATATGTTGTGGTCACATTAAAGATAATTGGGCGACAGTGTAATCGATTTCGACAACACTCTACACTTTGCATGTAAAATAAAAATTTGAACATAATGCAGTGCCCTCACAGTGCCAAAGAGTTGACTTGGTAAATTCTTGACTTGTTATTGGTGTATTCTCTGTCCGTGGAGTCTTGCTCTTTGCACTGCAATGTGGGTTAATCTAGGATGGATGGATGTCAGTGATTGATTTAAGAAGAGTCTGGGCTAGGCGAGGTCATAATTATAATGACGCGAGCTGTACGTCCTTGACTTTCACCTGACCCGCTCACACCCATGATAAGCCCTATTTAGATATCTTGAAAGAGGTTTTCGACCAGGTATACAAGCTATGTGCTAATCTACCCATTCTACCAACAAATATGGAAAAGAATTGAAGAATTGTACGATGTAGTAAAGAATGGAGTTACACATACATAGGAGAGAGAACCAGACAGACAGATGGACGGATGGAAGAACAAAGAGAGACTGAGTGGTACAGAAAGACGGAAAGAAAACAAAAAGAAAAAGAAAAACATGAGAAATATAGAGGGGCAAATACACTCGTGTACGTGGCGAACGGTGTATGATAGAGAGAAGGTTACCAAAGCTCCAACGTGTTCTGTTATCCGTGAAGTCATCGAAGTGAAGAGGTGTAAAGCCTACATTCTTTTGATATTGCGCTTGGTGACTGTAATCAATTTCTTGCAACAAAGTGTTCTGATGTGTATGTATGTATGTATGTATGTATGTATGTATGTATGTATGTATGTATGTATGTATGTATGTATGTATGTATGTATGTATGTATGTATGTATGTATGTATGTATGTATGTATGTATGTATGTATGTATGTATATATGTATGTATGTATGTATGTATGTATGTATGTATGTATGTATGTATGTATGTATGTATTTGCTCTTGTAACGCGACTTTTTTCACGCTGAGGCTTGAATTGCTCTAGAGATGCAATGATACTGGAACGCATTGGTCGAGCAACACATATACACACTCATTCACATGCAAGCGAAATCCCCAAACGGCAGTAGCAGCATCAATAACAGCGACTTCGACGGTAACGTCAACAATCGTAACTAATCGCCGTGGGTGTTTAAAAAGAGAAAAGAAAACCCAGCTTGACTTAATAGAACCCCCTGTAGGTTCGGGGTAATAATTGACCCACCGCGTCTCTCTGCGCGATTCGTAAGAGGCGAATGACTAGGGACACAGTCACGATCTGCGTTTACTCCAAACTGTTCTCGTGATTTTCGTGCTTAATGGCCTTACATACCCTACAAAGGCTGCTAGGCCGTAAAACACTATCCATCCAACCATCCATCCAACCATCCATCCATCCATCCATCCATCCATCCATCCATCCATCCATCCATCCATCCATCCATCCATCCATCCATCCATCCATCCATCCATCCATCCATCCATCCATTTGACTGAATAGAATAGGTTAAAACTTGTCAATGAGCCGCAGTGTGGCCGAAGCGGTTAGAGATAGCACTCTTATGGATTAAGGGAAATTGTCACAGGACTGACCTGGATTTTGCTCACTGATAAAAAGCTTTGCATAGGCGCACACATATTACATTTCTAGCCTTGGGTAGGGATTTGGCCAGCTTTTGTCGCGCTACGTGTTTTGCGGCGGCGTCTGCTCCGACTGGTAGGTACGACTCATCAGAAGACTTAAACTCATATCAAAGTTTGAGTTCGTGATCCCAGCCTATTTCCATGTGCACATTCATGTATCTGTCCGTCTAAAGACAAAGTTAAGGTGGAGAATCATGAATGGTGTCCGTTTGAATACTCCTGAATGAGGTAGCCTACATGGTGCATAGACTGTCTGTAGTAGGAAGAATACTACGTATCAGGCGTCTCGCCTTCAAATGAGGATCGTTCTCCATTTGTTAAATTTCTTCTTCCTATTTTTCCTGTTGTTTCCCTTTCTTATCCTTTTCCTTCCCTCTGTGGGTTCGGGATAAGATTAGACCCACCGCGTCTCCCTACGCGATTCGTAAGAGGCGAATAACTAGGGACACCGTTACTTGATTTGCGATTACTCCAAACTGTTCTACTGATTTTCGTGCTTAATGGCCTTACATAGCCTACAAAGGCTCCACCCATCCATTCATCCATCCATCCATCCATCCATCCATCCATCCATCCATCCATCCATCCAATATCCTTTCCCACCTCCTGTTCCTGCTGCGTTTCCTCCTGTTCCTCCATTGCACTCCACTTGCTGCTCCCTAACCTCTTCCTCTTGCTTCTCTTCCTGTTCCTCTTTCTCCGGGTTTCTATTCCTTTTGCTCATTTTCCTCCACCTCCATAGCTTTCTCCATAATCATCATTAGCACCAACATCACCATCTTCATCATCATCACTGTCGTTGCCACAGTAGTCAACGTCCTCGTCAATTTTTCGTTTGTCGTTATTTAGACGTTAGGGTGGTGCTTTGTTACCTGGTTATCGTGTTCTTTTGACTTTTAAAACTGGCTCTTCTACCTTAGAACACATAATACATCATTTCTTATGCCAATCTGACATATTTTCATAAAAGATTTGCAGCCAACACAAAATTGGCAGGGTGTAAAAACTCCCAAGTACACTGTGCGAATTCACATGAAAGTTTTCAGGGTTAAATACCACCACACAAAGTTCATGGCATAACATACGATGCTAAATAACTCGACCCCTTGATAGTGCACTGCAGTTATGAGCACTCTACAGTCGCCAGTACACCCATTGATCACGCCATTCCTGGGTGGAAGTTTCGAGGGAGAGTAAAGAAAGATACGCCACAGCATCGGGCTGGTAGATAATCCCGTCTCTGTTCACCTCTCTCTTCACTTTCTGAGGAGCCTTCATATTCTACAACTTCTAAAATCCTCACAGTGGCATACAAAGGCGTGATTAAAATAAAATAAAAATTTGGGGGGGGGGGGGGGGGGGCGGGCGTGGTACTCACCCCAGCGCCAAACTAGCAGGCATTAATCTTGCCATACTCCGCACACGTAGACAGCACAGCAGGGGCGGATCAGTTCATTATTAGTTTTGGGGGGGGAGGGTTTCCAAACTTTTTTTAGGAACCGGGGGGGGGGGGGGAGGTACCTATGAACGCGCAAAGTGCTCAGCCGGCACAGCAAAGCGGGGGGGGGGGGGGGGGGGTATGGACGCGCAAAGTGCTCGGCCGGCACAGAAAAGCGGGGGGGGGGGGGGGGAGGATGCAAAATGGTCTAATCTAGCGCATTTTGATGAAAAAAATTCCATATATATATATATATATATATTCTGTTGGGGGGGGGGGGGTTTCCGGAAACCCCGGAAACACCCCCCTCCCCCCTCGTCCGCCCCTGCACAGTACAGCAAAACCATGATTAGGCGCAAAAACTCGGGGCCGTTGTGCAGAAGCACGCACGCACACACACACACACACACACACACACACACACACACACACACACACACACACAGAGCAATCATTTCCAAAGTGCTGTTCACGCACGGGTATCGATGAGCAGAAATCATATATGAAATCTTAACCTGCAGGTAAGCCTACTGAGATTAGTGACAGGAACTGACTGTATCATGTCCAATCGAACATTTCTGAAAAACTGCACAGTGATGCCACTATATTTTGATTCATATAGCTAATGATTCTAAGCACAGAGCAATATGAAATTTGAAAATCGCCCCAGTAGATCCAGAGTTGCAGCCCGCCAATGTCCTCTTCTGGGGGACGTTTTCAATGTCGAGACAGAACAAAACCGCGACACCAGAAAAATTACAATGTGTCGTTTTTTCGCTGTTAATTCCTGTGCAGAAGAGACATTTATGTGTAATTTGTTGTGTACCCAAATGTTTAGTTGTGGAATCCAATGGCACTAACTGTAAGTTTCTGTTTCATGCCTTGCTACCAATGTTCATGTTGTATGGTGCATACTCATTATTCTTAAATATAAGGAAAGAAAAAAGTGGTAAAATGGGGAAAACCGTGTTGTTCATCATGAAATATAACTTTAAATTACAAGCAGCATGCCATTCTAATCTGCTTATTTTATGAGATAATTTGCTTGAAAAACAAAATACACGGGTAAATCAGATAGTTGTTGAGTGATTAGCATCTTCGATTAGTTGAATCGTTTAAAATGCTCTCAATCTTTCATAAAAGCACAAGTGCTCTTCATTAAATGATCTCATTTGCATAAATGTAACTATTTTAGTAAACTGTATGTTGCAAAATTGGCTTCATTGATAAAGTCTTCTTAGTGGTGACGCATATTTGAAAGTAAATGTGCCTTATTTTATCCTGCCTTTTTGTATATAGTTTGGGCGTTCACACTGCAGTTTTTAACCCCTGGTCATTAGGAAAAATTATGTGATGCATAGACACCATCTCCACTCTGTGGAGAGCATGCAACTAGGTTGTGGGTGTATGCTCTAACACGATAGCTCGCAATCATCCCTGGACAGGTAGAAGCAATGTGAGTTTAGCACATGTTAATGCTGCACTCACTAGTAAAACAAAAACACTACAGGTTGAGCGTTCTTATGATGTGGCCAGGGAAATTGGTACCCTCTGAAGTGCCGGCATAAACTTAATACGTATCCTATTCACACAAAGCCATGTTGGTTAAATGGAAAACCTCATCTCTGGGCATACATTGACCAGTCAAACACGAATGCAAGAATCGGAGTAGTTTATTTAAAAAATAATGTTCTGTATTTTTCATATATTGTCTTGGACAGAATATGTTTAATATATTACAACATAACTTCCTACCGTCCCAAGAGTGGCGTACTGAAAATGGCACCTGCAGCATGAAGACCTACTAGGCACAAAGCAGACGACTTGATGCTACTTGCAAATTTGAACATGGATTTGTAAGTATTTGGCAATACACTATTCAACACAAACTTAAAAACTACAACATTCTTATGCTCTCTCAACACAGAGTTCACATTAAGCATTGAGGTAAGTTGATTTTATTGAGAATTAGAACTCTCTCTCTCTCTCTCTCTCTTTCTCTCTCTCTCTCTCTTTTTCTCTCTCTCTCTCTTTCTCTCTCTCTCTCTCTCTATCTCTCTCTCTCTCTCTCTCTCTCGCGCGCGCGCGCAACTTCAGGGTCAATAATGAGACAGAACAATACAGCGCAGACAGGTTTCATAGTGATTGTAGACTTGCTAAAAATAAAGCAAACCGAGCTCTCTTAGCATATAAGAAATCGCAATCACTGAAAGACAAAATTGTATACGTGCAAAATAGAAATGCCTACAAAAATTTGATCAAAGAAAAGTAAAGGGATTATATGAATAAGTTAAAGAACAGTCTAATGGAAAATATTGATAATTCCGACAAATTCTGGTCCACAATACGCAATCTGCGTAGACGAGCTCAGGTACCAGATATCAATATAATGAATTGGAAGTCGCATTTCGAAAACCTTTTTAATCATAATGTTGACTATTCAGAGACCCTTTACGAAAGCGAACGAACAAACGCTATACAGGTGGAGATATTAGATAAGGCTATTTCTGAACATGAAATATTGCAGGCGATAACCAAAGTCAAGCACTCAAACACCATAGGTCCAGACGAAATCCCGGGAGAGGTTATAAAAATAGGTGCAAAAACATTTGCTTGCCTTCCTAATTAAATTCTTCAGTGCCATATATCATTCTCAGAAATTCCCTCAAAACTGAAGCAAATCAGTTATTGTACATATCTACAAAAGTGGAAGCCCTCTCGATCCCCATAATTACAGAGGCATCTCACTGCTTAGTACGTTGATTAAAGTTTATCATCGATTCTGACTAAGCGTTTGCAAACTTGGGCGGAAGATAACGGAAAGATATGTGGAGAACAAGCAGGGTTTCGTAAAATGCACTCAACCATAGTCCACATCTTTAGTCTCCACGCCATAATAACAAACGCAGTACACGAAAGAGGCAGAGGTAAACTATACGTAGCTTTTATTCCTCCAGGTTTACTGGAGGTCCTACAGACTTTATCTGTGTGTCAATCTGTCAGTCCCGACTTAACGGCTGATTTCTCAAAAACTACTGGACGGATTTTTGACTTACTGGAAGTTAGGTCCGATTGAATGTATCAAATTTTCAGAATCAAGGTTTGAAAAGAAAGTGTTTTTTTAAGGTCGTAAACTCGAAAGCACCTCCCTAAATAGTCAATTGATGGAATGGCAAAATCCAAAATGTGTGACGTCATCAATAACGTGACGTAATTTTATCTGTATGTCTGTGTCTCAGTCCCGACTTAACGGCTAATATCTCAAGAACTACTGGGCGGATTTCCTTGACATTTTGCACACTTACTGGAAGTTAGGTCCGATTGAATGCATCAAATTTTCAGCATCGAGGTTTGAAAAGAAAATGATTTATTTAGGTCGTAAACTCGAAAACCTCCCCCCTCAAAAGCAGTTGACGGAATGGCGAAATGCGTGGCTTTGACCCACTCCACAGCCTCGCCCCTTTCTTGCTGTATCTCGCGTGGTAACAGATGCAGGTGGCAAAATGGCTTCCACGCGAACGCAGACTAACTCGTTGCGTTGTATTCCGGACAGCATTTGTGTCTCATTTTTGCCAGACAGTGAGAAGATTTCTCAGACTGTGATAGACAGGGGTATGAATAAATACTACTCATGTTATTTAGACGAAATTAAGATCTATGAGCAAGAGGATTAAACGGTGGAGGTGACAGCTCAGTGCTTCAGATCAATGCGAAAAAATGTAGCACCACATCGACTTTCTTTCCATCTTGACGCTGCTAAGCAGAAGATCAACCATCCTCATTGCTCGTGCAAGGCTGGTAAGTGTTGTTGTTTTTTTAAATCATTTATCTGTTACGTGTTTGATGGAGTAACCTAAGCTCGCATTCCAAAATTGTAGAACCTACTGTTGAAGTGTTGTGTGTGAAGCCAAAAAGCTTGCGCAACTGTCCTTCGCACTGACTGTCCTATGCACGGACTGTCCTTTGCATTAACTGTCCTTCACACTGACTGTTCTATGCACTGACTGTCCTATGCACTTTCACACTGACCAGTGCACAGAATGACCGGCACGTGTCCGAAGCACTGGTGAGCGCGACAAAAACTTGGAGCGGACTGTTAGATCTTTACCCACTGTAGAAAGTGCACTTCCCCTCCTCTCCTTCGTGACTATCTCCATGTCAGTGTGAAGGGCAGTTAATGCAAAGGACGGTCAGTGCAAAGGACAGTCCGTGCATAGGACAGTCAGTGTGAAGGACAGTTGCACAAGCTTTTTGGCTCCACACACAACACTTCAAGAGTAGGTTCTACAATTTTGGAATGCGAGCTTAGGTTACTCCATCAAACACGTAACAGATAAATGATTTTAAAAAACAACAACACTTACCCAGCCTTGCACGAGCAATGAGCAGTAAGGTTCAATTTCAAATGCAGATCTGAGACTCACCCCCGCACAAACTCCTTTGCTTTTATTCAGACGGTTGAGATTTAGCTGCTCGTGTGGCCACGGAAAAGAACGTTATAAATGCTTTACAAACACTCCGTCATATCAATTCTCTAAAGGCTCAGCTGATAGAGCGTTGGACTCTTGATCATGCATGACCAGGTTCGATTCTGCGCTGAAACTTTTTTCTCTCTCTTTTTTTCGAGAGGTTGTGGATTCAAACCCGACCTGGTTTTTTGTGTTTGTGTGTGTGAGTATTTTCCCCCCTCTTTTCTCGAGAGGTTGCGGGTTCGAACCCGATCTTTAAAAAAAAATTATATTCCAAAACCTGGAGGTTCAGCGCCAGCAGTTTTTATTGACTTTACAAAAGCTTTTGATACCGTCCTTCGTACATGCCTTTGGAATATGGTAGCAACATCAGGGATTTCCACCAAATTCATAAATGTGTTAAAGTCTATGTATGACTCAGTTCAGGCATGCGTGAGATGGAACGGCAACACCTCAGCTTTCTTTGAATGTCCTATTAGAACGAAACAAGGTGCCAAAGAGAGTCCGATCCTATTTTCCCTGTATGTAAATTATGTCGCAAATTTCGTACGTGTAAATGGCGAACATGGTGTACGGTTGCAGATTGGAAGGGAGGAGGTGTTTTTTTCTTATTTTTGCCGATGACGTAGCACTGTTGGCCACAACCCCCATAGGGCTGCAGACCCAGTTTAATAACCTTGAGTATGCCTCAAAACTAGTTGGCCTTAAAGTTAATGTAAACAAGACAAAAGTAATGGTTTTCTGAAGAGGAGGGTTCCTATCAAAGTGAGAAAATGCTTCCTGAATGGAAACGAGCTAGAAGTTGTGAATACTTACAACTACTTAGGATATTATTTTACAACCAAACTATCATAAACAAGTGCCCTTAGCTACGCAGCAACAAAGGCAAAACAGAAAACTCTCTCACTGCTCAAAACAATGTGGACACTTCGCAGCTGCAATCCTAAAGTATTTTTAAAAATGTTTGATGCACAAGTCCAACCTGCGTTACTGTATGCTTCAGAAATATAGGGAACAAAAGAACATCCGAAAGTGGAAATGTCTCACTTGTTTGCATGCAAGAGTTTTCTAAATGTTGATATTAAGACTCCAAATAGCTTGATGTATGGGGTAACGGGTAGATTCCCTCTGGTCAACAACAGCACAATCCGAGCAGTGAAGTAGTGGCTTAAGATGTCAAAAAAGCCTGATCACCGGCTACCTAAGCAAGCACTCCTTTTGCTGTCCAATTCCAACATACCTGATAAATTCAACTGGGTGAAGTCCACTGAAGAATGCCTATGCAAATAGGGATTTTCCTATGTGTGGTACAACAGAGGCACAGCTGATGAGAGAAGTTTCTTGAGAAAGCTTAAGATCAGGCTGTAAGACTGCTATATACAAGAGTGGAGTCACAGAGTCAGTGCTAGTGAGCGTTTTGCATTGTACAGAACCATCAAACATTATTTCCAGTGTGAAAAGTACTTGAGCTCTCTCCCATCCCATCCACGCTACAACACCTACTGCCATGCTCGACAGCCACGCATCTACCACACGAATAAGTGCAAATATTGATTAATGAATCAATCAAAGCATACATGGATTGATCAAACAAATAATCTTTCAATTGTTCGATAGTCCATCCTGTCTTACTTGTCCTTCTCCCCCCTCCCTTATGGCGGTTCTTAACCATTTGAACACTCCGCTCATGAACTGTCCAAAGATCGTCTGCCGGGAGTTGTCTGCCTGAGCCCCACAGTTACACGAGAAGCCGCGTAGTCTGTGGCCCGATTTTTGATTAGGTTCGGCTTAGACTCACATCTAGATTTTAATAATGTATCATATTTAATGAACTATTGGTGCATTTTGCACAATGTTTTGAGAAATTAATACTGTTATTTAATTGCGGTTTCCTCGTATATTTGTCAGTAATCCTCAAAAAGAACGTTTTCCATACGAACTGAGGAAAAAATGGAGGTTTGCGCGCCCTGCCAGAGCATGTCCTGGGAACACTACACTTCAAACGTGAGCGGAGTGTTCACCCGGTTAAGACTGGCCTTTATTCTCCTCCCCACTCCCTCTCTCGTCATCTCCCTCCCTCGTCATCTCCCTCCCTCGTCATCTTCCTCCCTCGTCATCTTCCTCCCGTTACTTGTTCTCTTCCTCATTTATCATCATCATCATCATCATCATCATCATCATCATCATCATCATCATCATCATCAACAACAACATAATCAATTTTTATTTTGTCGTGAAGAAAACTTTAGTGCTTCGCATTGTTACCATGTAATTGTGTCCTTGTCAGATTTCCTTGAAGACATGGATGACAGACACCGCATGCTGGTTGTGGCCATGCACTTCGGCACCACGTATTCTGCCTACTCGTACTCCTTCCGCAATGATCCCAGAAAGACGTTCTCCTCAAGCTTCATGGTCGCATCAAGGCAGTCGCACAAGATACCTACCAGCGTGCTCTTCACGCCTAACGAAGAGTTTCACAGCTTTGGGTTCGAAGCTGAAGATAAGCACGACAGGATCTGTGATGAGGACCGGGAGGAAGCAAGGCGATGGTTTTTCTTTAGGAGATTCAAGCTCACCCTCTTCAAGGTTTGGTGGAAAACATTGGTCATTAATGCATGGACAATATCTCACTGTCCTGATAGATTGATAATGAAACATTCTAGCATCAATAACAGAAATCTTTGCAAGCAATTGAG
>JAWQFJ010011454.1:0-18597 GCA_034096865.1 Theodoxus fluviatilis
GTAGGGCAGACGCCGGTGTCAGGGACATGGCGCGCACTTTTAACATGCAAAGCGAGTTATGCCCCTTCACCTGTTGGCTTCGCAGCCATGCGGGCTGCAAGCGGTGGCATGCCTCTCCCTGCCTCCAGATTAAAAAAGGCATTAGCCCGGGCAGACACTGAGAGCAAGCTAGCTTGATCGCCACTGCCCAAGCAGGGCAGGAGTGCTTGCCCCGCGTGACGCTTACAGCCTTCTGCCTGGCTGGCATGCGGGAGATTAAATTTCAGCATGGCAAGTCAAAAAGAAAACAGCCTCATTAATTGGGGTGCTAATTAATGAGGTCATCCCGCCATAATGTATACTACTACTCCCAGGTTTTTTGGTCCTAATTTTCATCCCGACTCAAGCACGATTACGACGATTACAGCAACAACGAAAAGGTAATTTTTTAACTGTTTAAAACCAGAAAATCCTATTCATTTGCCTTTGCCAGCGTATCACAATCCTGTGAAACTCACATGGAGTCTGCCGTTGCCGAGCAACGAAGCTAACAGAGGCTTTTCTTATCCTCCACGCATGTCTGGTGACTCCGCTCTAAACCGCAGGTGAGGGGAAGTATGCCCTGTTATTTTCATCTCCCAACAAAGCCTGACAGAGTCAGGACATAGCGACTCCTGTTGTCCTAGCTCTGGTCTAGTGGCCAGAGCGATCGCTTGTTGTCCTAGCTCTGGTCTAGTGGTCAGAGCGATCGCCTGTTGTCCTAGCTCTGGCCTAGTGGTCAGAGCGATCGCCTGCAAGCGCTCGTGGCTAGCGATAGCGGCGTTTGAGGCAGTGCGGATTCTAGAGTTGCATCCTTTGGCAAGGTGCTTACCTCACCTTGTCTCTCCCCACCCAGGAGTAAAACCGAGTACCTGTGAGGGGTGCTGTGGGGCTCTGTGGTCGAGTGGTCAGTGCGTTGACCTGCAGTCGCTTGCGGCTAGTGGGTGCTGCGTTCAAAACTGCGCGAATCCTGGAGTTGCCTCCCTTGAGCGACGCACTTTATTCACGTTGCTTCTCCCCACCCAGGAGTAAACGGGTACCTTTGAGGGATGAACTGGAAAATTGTGAAAGAGAACTTTGGCGCGTTCATCTGCAGCCTGGTTGCTCCTCAGGGAGTTGAGATGGTGTTGAACTGATAAAGAGTGCTGCTCGATGACCTGGGGGTAAGTGTGTGCGGTTTGAGCACCTGTCAATGGGTGGAAAGTCGCAATATAAAAAGAGCGCCTTTACCTTGTACATTTACCGCAAGATGAAGGGAGACCCGATGTTTATCAAGAGGAAGAGGAGAGAGGGAAAGTATCTCTATATTTCCAGTGGCTGTGTGGAAAAGCGAGGCAGTACTGATGGTAACGAATGATCTCTTTCGCAATGGTGACACACTGCGCCATCTTGGTCCCTCTGTTGAACGAGTGTGACTGTGCACGAGTGTGACTGTGCATGAGTGTGACCGTGCATGAGTGTGACCGTGCATGAGTGTGACCGTGCATGAGTGTGACCGTGCATGAGTGTGACAGCATGAGTGTGACTGTGCATGAGTGTGACTGTGCATGAGTGTAACTGTGCACCAGTGTGACTGTGCTTGAGTGTGTCTGTGCACCAGTGTGACTGTGCATGAGTGTGACTGTGGATGAGTGTGACTGTGCATCAGTGTGACTGTGCATGAGTGTGACTGTGCACCAGTGTGACTGTGCACCAGTGTGACTGTGCATGAGTGTGACTGTGCACCAGTGTGACTTGCATGAGTGTGACTGTGCATGAGTGTGACTGGGCATGAGTGTGACTGGGCGCCAGTGTGACCGTGCATGAGTGTGACCGTGCATGAGTGTGACTGTGCATGAGTGTGACCGTGCATGAGTGTGACTGTGCACCAGTGTGACTGTGCATGAGTGTGACTGTGCATGAGTGTGACTGTGCATGAGTGTGACTGTGCACGAGTGTGACTGTGCATGAGTGTGACTGTGCATGAGTGTGACTGGGCACCAGTGTGACTGTGCATCAGTGTGACTGTGCATGAGTGTGACTGCGCATGAGTGTGACTGCATGAATATGACTGTGCGCCAGTGTGACTGTGCATGAGTGTGACTGTGCACCAGTGTGACTGTTCACCAGTGTGACCGTGCATGAGTGTGACCGTGCATGAGTGTGACCGTGATGAGTGTGACTGTGCATGAGTGTGACCGTGCATGAGTGTGACCGTGCATGAGTGTGACCGTTCATGAGTGTGACTGTGCATGAGAAAACACGGTTAAGTACGAAAAAGTCAAAATGACATATTTCAACCACAAATCAATTATTCATTATTGCATGTTCCAGAAGGATAAAATACCCACCATGTTCATAGAATAAATCTTTCTTTCTTTTTTACAGCGATGCAAAGATTATGAAAATGTATACATGACTTAGTGCCCTACAAACTTTGTTTAGCGATTTTATCGAAAACAGTATTTCCTTCTTTCGCCTAGCGTCTTATGCACAGCATCATATGAGTGGCAGATACAGACACCTCACACAGGCGGCCAATTCATGTCTCGAGGCGTCTGTGGTGACAAAGTGTCACGATGTGATAATCGGAATCCCAAGCGAAAAGTCACGCACTCTGGCTGCCTGTCTGGGTAGGTGGACAGTTTCACTGCCCTACACGTTTTGTCCCATGAATGCGACACTTTGTGGTTTTACGCAATGAACCGTGCACAGTGACGTCACTCTCACGGCAATGAAGCGTGCACAGTGACGTCACTTTCACAGCAATGAAGCGTGCTCAGTGATGTCACTTTCACAGCAATGAAGCGTGCTCAGTGATGTCACTTTCACAGCAATAAAGCGTGCACAGTGACGTCACTTTCACAGCAATGAAGCGTGCACAGTGACGTCACTCTCACAGCAATGAAGCGTGCACAGTGACGTCACTTTCACAGCAATGAAGCGTGCACAGTGACGTCACTTTCACAGCAATGAAGCGTGCACAGTGACGTCACTTTCACAGCAATGAAGCGTGCACAGTGACGTCACTTTCACAGCAATGAAGCGTGCACAGTGACGTAACTTTCACAGCAATGGTCAGTCATCAGTGTACTTAGGATGAGGAAAACTATCAGGTAGTTTCAATCAGTAAAACAAATTGTTTGACACAGTATTACTAGATAGTATGTTACATGTGGCAGTGTACACTCAATCGAGGTTAAAATATTTTTAATTAAAAAAGGACCTCTAACACATTCATGTACCAGTCATGTGACCCAAGTGGGGTTTAATGACGGCGTCCATTTCGTTAGTACTTGTAGAGTTCCCTGGCCTGCCCCTGGCAATACCCTGCAGAGCTGGATAGTTAGGCCTACTTGTAGAGTGCCCTGGCCTGCCCCTGGCAATACCCTGCAGAGCTGGATAGTTAGGCCTACTTGTAGAGTTCCCTGGCCTGCCCCTGGCAATACCCTGCAGAGATGGATAGTTAGGCCTACTTGTAGAGTTCCCTGGCCTGCCCCTGGCAATGCCCTGCAGAGCTGGATAGTTAGGCCTACTTGTAGAGTTCCCTGGCCTGCCCCTGGCAATGCCCTGCAGAGCTGGATAGTTAGGCCTACTTGTAGAGTGCCCTGGCCTGCCCCTGGCAATACCCTGCAGAGCTGGATAGTTAGGCCTACTTGTAGAGTGCCCTGGCCTGCCCCTGGCAATACCCTGCAGAGCTGGATAGTTAGGCCTACTTGTAGAGTTTCCTGGCCTGCCCCTGGCAATGCCCTGCAGAGCTGGATAGTTAGGCCTACTTGTAGAGTTCCCTGGCCTGCCCCTGGCAATACCCTGCAGAGCTGGATAGTTAGGCCTAGTTGTAGAGTGCCCTGGCCTGCCCCTGGCAATACCCTGCAGAGCTGGATAGTTAGGCCTAGTTGTAGAGTTCCCTGGCCTGCCCCTGGCAATACCCTGCAAAGCTGGATAGTTAGGCCTAGTTGTAGAGTTCCCTGCCCTGCTCCTGGCAATACCCTGCAGAGCTGGATAGTTAGGCCTACTTGTAGACTGCCCTGGCCTGCCCCTGGCAATACCCTGCAGAGCTGGATAGTTAGGCCTACTTGTAGACTGCCCTGGCCTGCTCCTGGCAATACCCTGCAGAGCTGGATAGTTAGGCCTACGTGTAGAGTTCCCTGGCCTGCTCCTGTCAATACCCTGCAGAGCTGGATAGTTAGGCCTACGTGTAGAGTTCCCTGGCCTGCTCCTGGCAATACCCTGCAGAGCTGGATAGTTAGGCCTACTTGTAGAGTTCCCTGGCCTGCCCCTGGCAATACCCTGCAGAGCTGGATAGTTAGGCCTACGTGTAGACTGCCCTGGTCTGCTCCTGGCAATACCCTGCAGAGCTGGATAGTTAGGCCTACTTGTAGAGTTCCCTGGCCTGCCCCTGGCAATACCCTGCAGAGCTGGTTAGTTAGGCCTACGTGTAGAGTTCCCTGGCCTGCTCCTGGCAATACCCTGCAGAGCTGGATAGTTAGACCTACGTGTAGAGTTCCCTGGCCTGCCCCTGGCAATACCCTGCAGAGCTGGATAGTTAGGCCTACTTGTAGAGTTCCCTGGCCTGCCCCTGGCAATACCCTGCAGAGCTGGATAGTTAGGCCTACTTGTAGAGTTCCCTGGCCTGCCCCTGGCAATACCCTGCAGAGCTGGATAGTTAGGCCTACTTGTAGAGTTCCCTGGCCTGCCCCTGGCAATACCCTGCAGAGCTGGATAGTTATGCCTACGTGTAGAGTTTCCTGGCCTGCTCCTGGCAATACCCTGCAGAGCTGGATAGTTAGGCCTACTTGTAGACTGCCCTGGCCTGCCCCTGGCAATACCCTGCAGAGCTGGATAGTTAGGCCTACTTGTAGAGTTCCCTGGCCTGCTCCTGGCAATACCCTGCAGAGCTGGATAGTTAGGCCTACTTGTAGAGTTCCCTGGCCTGCACCTGGCAATACCCTGCAGAGCTGGATAGTTAGGCCTACTTGTAGAGTTCCCTGGCCTGCTCCTGGCAATACCCTGCAGAGCTGGATAGTTAGGCCTACTTGTAGAGTTCCCTGGCCTGATCCTGGCAATACCCTGCAGAGCTGGATAGTTAGGCCTACTTGTAGAGTTCCCTGGCCTGCCCCTGGCAATACCCTGCAGAGCTGGATAGTTAGGCCTACGTGTAGAGTTCCCTGGCCTGCTCCTGGCAATACCCTGCAGAGCTGGATAGTTAGGCCTACTTGTAGAGTTCCCTGGCCTGCTCCTGGCAATACCCTGCAGAGCTGGATAGTTAGGCCTACTTGTAGAGTTCCCTGGCCTGCCCCTGGCAATACCCTGCAGAGCTGGATAGTTAGGCCTACTTGTAGAGTTCCCTGGCCTGCTCCTGGCAATACCCTGCAGAGCTGGATAGTTAGGCCTACGTGTAGAGTTTCCTGGCCTGCTCCTGACAATACCCTGCAGTGCTGGATAGTTAGGCCTACGTGTAGAGTTTCCTGGCCTGCTCCTGGCAATACCCTGCAGAGCTGGATAGTTAGGCCTACTTGTAGAGTTTCCTGGCCTGCTCCTGGCAATGCCCTGCAGAGCTGGATAGTTAGGCCTACGTGTAGAGTTTCCTGGCCTGCTCCTGGCAATGCCCTGCAGAGCTGGATAGTTAGGCCTACGTGTAGAGTTTCCTGGCCTGCTCCTGGCAATACCCTGCAGAGCTGGATAGTTAGGCCTAGTTGTAGAGTTCCCTGGCCTGCTCCTGGCAATACCCTGCAGAGCTGGATAGTTAGGCCTAGTTGTAGAGTTCCCTGGCCTGCTCCTGGCAATACCCTGCAGAGCTGGATAGTTAGGCCTAGTTGTAGACTGCCCTGGCCTGCTCCTGGCAATGCCCTGCAGAGCTGGATAGTTAGGCCTAGTTGTAGAGTTCCCTGGCCTGCTCCTGGCAATGCCCTGCAGAGCTGGATAGTTAGGCCTACGTGTAGAGTTCCCTGGCCTGCCCCTGGCAATGCCCTGCAGAGCTGGATAGTTAGGCCTACCTGTAGAGTCCCCTGGCCTGCCCCTGGCAATACCCTGCAGAGCTGGATGGTTAGGCCTAGTTGTTGACTGCTCTGGCAATACCCTGCAGAGCTGGATAGTTAGGCCTAGTTGTAGAGTGCCCTGGCAATAGCCTGCAGAGCTGGATGGTTAGGCCTAGTTGTAGAGTGCCCTGGCAATGCCCTGCAGAGCTGGATAGTTAGGCCTAGTTGTAGACTGCCCTGGCAATACCCTGCAGAGCTGGATAGTTAGGCCTACTTGTAGAGTTCCCTGGCCTGCCCCTGGCAATGCCCTGCAGAGCTGGATAGTTAGGCCTAGTTGTAGACTGCCCTGGCAATACCCTGCAGAGCTGGATAGTTAGGCCTAGTTGTAGAGTTCCCTGGCCTGCCCCTGGCAATACCCTGCAGAGCTGGATAGTTAGGCCTACTTGTAGACTGCCCTGGCCTGCCCCTGGCAATACCCTGCAGAGCTGGATAGTTAGGCCTACTTGTAGAGTTTCCTGGCCTGCCCCTGGCAATGCCCTGCAGAGCTGGATAGTTAGGTCTAGTTGTACAGTGCCCTGGCCTGCCCCTGGCAATACCCTGCAGAGCTGGATAGTTAGGCCTAGTTGTAGAGTTCCCTGGCCTGCTCCTTGCAATGCCCTGCAGAGCTGGATAGTTAGGCCTACTTGTAGAGTTCCCTGCCCCTGGCAATACCCTGCAGAGCTGGATAGTTAGGCCTACTTGTAGAGTTCCCTGGCCTGCCCCTGGCAATACCCTGCAGAGCTGGATGGTTAGGCCTAGTTGTAGACTGCCCTGGCAATACCCTGCAGAGCTGGATAGTTAGGCCTAGTTGTAGAGTGCCTTGGCAATGCCCTGCAGAGCTGGATAGTTAGGCCTAGTTGTAGACTGCCCTGGCCTGACCCTGGCAATGCCCTGCAGAGCTGGATAGTTAGGCCTAGTTGTAGAGTTCCCTGGGGCGGGTTTCAAAATAGGTAGTCGATCTTGGTCGCAAGATCTTCTTGCTTCGCAGTAAGAGCTAGCTAAAAAAGAAACTACCCCAGCGGCGAGCGAAGATCCAAGATGGCGACGACCGAGACTAGGGTTTATCCCTCCAGGTTTACTGGAGGTCCTACAGACTTTATCCCTCCAGGTTTACTGGAGGTCCTACAGACTTTATCTGTCTGTGTGTGTGTGTGTCTGTCCCGTCTCCACGGCTTATATCTCAAAAACTACTGGACGGATTTCCTTGAGATTTTGCACACTGACTGGAAGTTAGGTCCGATTCAATATTATCAAATTTTCAGAATCGAGGTTTGAAAAGAAAGTGACTTTTTTTACATTTTGGTGTTTCAATGAAAACGATTCAACAGACTCCATTTTGCAAAATCTGTGACGTGATCATTTGACGTCGAATAACGTGACGTCATTTGCGAGGAGATTTTGAGAAGGGTGAATAGAATAGAATAGAATAGAATTCTTCGGCTTGCTTAGGCGTCCAGGGCCTATCGCCGATTCTGGTAGTTCTCTGGCTGTATTTTTATTGTTCTTGGCCCGTATTCACGACGGCGATTTATCTTTTTAACACTCGATTTATCTCCTATCCCCGATTTATCTTGACTTCGGTTTAAATTCTCCTATTCATGACGGCGATTTAGCCCTAAACTTGCGTCAAAGCAGAGTGTTAAACTATTCTCCCGAAGTCGGCAAGATAAATAGATAAACCGGGGTTATCGAGAGAGGCAAGATGGCAGCGATTGTGCTTAAGAAACGAATTCATGACAATCTGTTAAGGAAAAACCGAGTATTCCGAGACCGAAGGCACCCGTTAGAAGTATTTAATGATGAAGAGGTGTTCAGAAAGTTTCGATTCCATCGAAAGGAAATCTTGGCCATCACCGACGAGATCCATAAAGAAATCAGTCGAACCCAGAATTATTCAAAGGCACAGCAACCGAAAGAATGACGTCGTCAGGCACTTATGACGCTATCACGCATTTTGCACGTGTTAACTCTACACATTCTTTTGTGTGTGTGTGTGTGTGTGTGTGTGTGTGTGTGTGTGTGTGTGTGTGTGTGTGTGTGTGTGTGTGTGTGTGTGTCTGTCTGTCTGTCTGTCTGTCCCGACTCCACGGCTTATATCTCAAAAACTACTGGACGGATTTCCTTGAGATTTTGCACACTAACTGGAAGTTAGGTCCGATTGAATGTATCAAATTTTCAGAATCGAGGCTTGAAGAGAAAGTGGTCAAACTCTTTTCCTACGTTCACAAAACAACATTTGGCTTCTTTGTATGATGAACGTCTACCAGCAGACGCAAAAAAGCGATACTACGCTGTGTTGGCGTCAAATTCATTCCATTTGTGAAACCGGTAAAGTATATGTACCATCTTACATCTAGATCGTTGCCTTCGCTGGTTAAAAGCCTGGAATCGCCCAGCGAACTAACTGAATGTCGACACAATCACGCGGCACTGTTGTACATTTGCAGTCAACGTAAGATCTCGTACGACGATTTGATTCAAGGCCTAGTGCTAATTGTTTTGATGGTCTGGTCTCAGTGTCACAAAAATATGATGATTTAATCAATCCCTGACCCGGAAATGTTGGGGACAACGACCATTTCAGCGTAATGACATCGAGTCAAACAGAGTTATCTTTCCTACTTCAGCAAAACGCTTCGATATATGTTGAACCTCTACCAGCAGACGCCAAAATGCGATACTACGAAAAGAATATTGACGTTGATGGGTTTGATCCGTATGAAATACCAAACAGTTCATGCTATCATCCATTTTTCTACAATTTACAGTGCAAAATACGAACCACGAGGGTTTATGACAAGGTCGTTATAAATGCTTCACATACCTACAAGTTTACAATGGCACAGTTGGTAGAGCATTGGGCTCTTGGTCATGCATGACCAGGTTCGATTCTGCACTGAAACTTTTTTTCTCTCTCTTTTTTCGAGGGGTTGTGGGTTCGAACCCGACCTGGTTTTTTGTGTTTGTGTGTGTGTGCGTTTTTTCCTCCTCTTTTCTCGGAGGCTGCGGGTTCGAACCCGATCTTCTTTTTTTTCTCCAAAACCTGGAGGTTCAGCGCCAGCGGTTTTTATTAGTCTGTCTGTGTGTGTGTCTGTCCCGACTCCACGGCCTATATCTCAAAAACTACTGGACGGATTTCCTTGAGATTTTGCACACTGACTGGAAGTTAGGTCCCATTCAATATTATCAAATTTTCAGAATCGAGGTTTGAAAAGAAAGTGACTTTTTTACATTTTGGTGTTGCAATGAAAACGATACAACAGACTCCATTTGCAAAATCTGTGACGTGATCATTTGACGTCGAATAACGTGACGTCATTTGCCAGGAGATTTTTGAGAAGGGTGAATAGAATAGAATAGAATAGAATTCTTCGGCTTGCTTAGGCGTCCAGGGCCTATCGCCGATTCTGGTAGTTCTCTGGCTGTATTTTTATTGTTCTTATGGATACTAGCTGGTCTTTTACCAGGCCTAGTCTATAACACTTGTGAGATAAAGAAAAAGAGAGAAAAAAGGCCTAATTGCTGTGCATCATCTGCGCCAGTGGTTCCTCCAGCTTGAACATATATCCTTGTAGATGCTTGTCCACTCTGTTCTTGAACGAGTTCAGGCTCGGTGCCTCGACTACGCTATTCGGGAGGCTGTTCCACATGTTGATAACTCGCTGGGTGAAGAAATGCTGTCGTAAAGCCGTATTGCATCGGTTTTTCTTGAGCTTGTAGGCGTGACCTCTTGTGACACTATTGTCATCGCAGGAAAACAGATTCTCTCCAATCTGGTACATGCCGTGCGTATACTTGTACACTTCTATTAGGTCACCTCTAGTTCTTCTGTAGCACAGACTAGGGAGCCTCATCTTGACAAGTCTTTGTTCATATGTGAATTTGGAGAACATTGGTGAAGGAGAAAGAAAGATTTTTTACGATGCGGGTCGTTTGTATCCTGGACGTTTTGTACCTAGTCGTTTCGTCTGCAACTCGCACTTACGTTATGGTCGAAGTAGATTGATGTTTACTTCGTCCGCTGAACGCTGTCAAGACTAATGCTCGAATGAATGAAGTATGATTTCATAATTTTTCCGGATTAATACAAATGTATATCAAATACATCAGTTCAATTTAATCGAGTCAATTAATCGAGTACATGTCCACTAGGTGAAAAATGTGTTGAGTGGAACGCAAGTCAGAAAAGTTACACTTGCAGTCTAAACAACAAAATGAATACAGTGTTTGTATTGAAAAATCAGGTCAATCTTTTCGTCGTTTGGTTCCACGACAAGAGTATGAAATCTTGTTTCCAGCGAGATTAGGAGCTTCTGCAAACAGAGGGTGAAAAGGGCAGGATTCTAACGCACTTTAGCCAGGCACTCACGAGCCATGAAAATAGACGCCGACACGTGACCCAGATTCTCGCACTCAGCTGCGCAAAGTTTGTGCTCTGTGTGATTCGGGTGTAATACTGCCAATAAACGTCGTTAAGCTTAAGATTACACCCGAATCACACGGACCGTTAAGGTGCATGGAGTACAGTACCGGTCAAGAGTCACAACAACCACCGACACCGACCATTTCAGCCTTCTTCATGATGCGTTAGAATCCTGCCGTTGTCGTGGTGAACATGGCTGACAACGGTCAGAATGATTACTTGCTTGGTTTTTTCCTTGTCAAAACTTGTTATACCGTCAGATTGTTACCACCATCAGATTTTCTGCAACTTTTCGAAGCGAATCTAGCCTAAAAACCTACCAGTTATGAATCGTGTTAACAGGATTGACTCGTTGCTTGTAGAATGACGGTACTCGGTAGCAGTACCACACACGGTGTGTGCGTGAATCACTGAATGAGTACGAATGCACATGTCTGGGTTGAACATCTATAATACACTTCCTCCTCTGTGTGACTGTGTGAGTGTTAATTCAGCGTCTATGACATGCCAAAGGAAAGCAAAACATGTCATAATAGGAGCTTCCTGAACCTATCCATCATGTTTAAAATATATGGTTGATTGTTCCTGGGCCGATAGCTTAGAAGTGGATTTACATGCTTTACAAACACTCCGTCATAGCAATTCTCTAATGGCTCAGCTGGTAGAGCGTTCGACTCTTGGTCATGCATGACCAGGTTTGATTCTGCGCTGAAACTTTTTTTTCTTCTCTTTTTTCGAGAGGTTGTGTTTTTTTTGTGTTTTTATGTGTGTGTGTGTTTTCCCCCTCTTTTCTCGAGAGGTTGCGGGTTCGAACCCGATCTTTTTTTAAATGCCAAAACCTGGAGGTTCAGCGCCAGCGGTTTTTATGTTTTGTGACGCTTCAACACTGAAAATATTCGATAATTCGTTCTCCGCTGACTCATGTGTGCCTTAATTTGTCACCTCGCTGCAATCTCAGCTGGACAATTGAAGTAGATTACGATTTTTTTCTTTATTGTGTGCACGATGTGTGGTTGACGGTGAGAAATCCTGCATTAAGTTCGAATTGAAAATTCTCTCGCAAAGAGACGTAACTCTACATTCTGACCTCCCTTTGCGTAAAGGAAAATCGCTAGTGCGCGGAAGTGTACATAGGGTCTTTGACTGCACTAGGCTCAGGAGTCACTTATCAGGGCATAGGTAGTGGTAATAAAAATGTTCAATTTACACAATAACCTCAAACCTTACCGTAAACCAAGAAAGTTAAAGTTAACCGAAGACTCGTCCAAAAACGTCACTCCTAGTGACACGATGCTCATGCTGTCCGCCATCTTGAATCTCACTAGCTAGGCACCGCTCAAACTGCCTCGCTCAATCTACCCTCGTCTACGATTGGCTCGCGAGCAAGCAAAGAATGAAACTGCCCAATTGGAGAGATCTGCGTAGATCTACCGAGATCTTCGCATTTTGAAACCCGCCCCTGGCCTGCCCCTGGCAATGCCCTGCAGAGCTGGATAGTTAGGCCTAGTTGTAGACTGCCCTGGCCTGCCCCTGGCAATGCCCTGCAGAGCTGGATAGTTAGGCCTAGTTGTAGACTGCCCTGGCAATGCCCTGCAGAGCTGGATAGTTAGGCCTAGTTGTAGACTGCCCTGGCAATACCCTGCAGAGCTGGATAGTTAGGCCTAGTTGTAGACTGCCCTGGCCTGCCCCTGGCAATACCCTGCAGAGCTGGATAGTTAGGCCTAGTTGTAGACTGCCCTGGCAATGCCCTGCAGAGCTGGATAGTTAGGCCTAGTTGTAGACTGCCCTGGCAATACCCTGCAGAGCTGGATAGTTAGGCCTACGTTTAGAGTTCCCTGGCCTGCCCCTGGCAATACCCTGCAGAGCTGGATAGTTAGGCCTACGTGTAGAGTTCCCTGGCCTGCTCCTGGCAATACCCTGCAGAGCTGGATAGTTAGGCCTACGTGTAGACTGCCCTGGCCTGCCCCTGGCAATACCCTGCAGAGCTGGATAGTTGGGTCTAGTTGTAGAGTGCCCTGGCAATGCCCTGCAGAGCTGGATAGTTAGGCCTACTTGTAGACTGCCCTGGCCTGCCTCTGGCAATACCCTGCAGAGCTGGATAGTTAGGCCTACTTGTAGAGTGCCCTGGCCTGCCCCTGGCAATACCCTGCAGAGCTGGATAGTTGGGTCTAGTTGTAGAGTTCCCTGGCAATGCCCTGCAGAGCTGGATAGTTAGGCCTACTTATAGAGTTCCCTGGCCTGGTCCTGGCAATACCCTGCAGAGCTGGATAGTTAGGCCTACTTGTAGACTGCCCTGGCCTGCCCCTGGCAATACCCTGCAGAGCTGGATAGTTGGGTCTAGTTGTAGAGTGCCCTGGCAATGCCCTGCAGAGCTGGATAGTTAGGCCTAGTTGTAGAGTTCCCTGGCCTGCTCCTGGCAATACCCTGCAGAGCTGGATAGTTAGGCCTAGTTGTAGAGTTCCCTGGCCTGCCCCTGGCAATGCCCTGCAGAGCTGGATAGTTAGGCCTACGTGTAGAGTTCCCTGGCCTGCTCCTGGCAATGCCCTGCAGAGCTGGATAGTTAGGCCTAGTTGTAGAGTTCCCTGGCCTGCCCCTGGCAATACCCTGCAGAGCTGGATAGTTAGGCCTACTTGTAGAGTTCCCTGGCCTGCTTCTGGCAATGCTCTGCAGAGCTGGATAGTTAGGCCTACTTGTAGACTGCCCTGGCCTGCCCCTGGCAATACCCTGCAGAGCTGGATAGTTAGGCCTACTTGTAGAGTGCCCTGGCCTGCCCCTGGCAATACCCTGCAGAGCTGGATAGTTAGGCCTACTTGTAGAGTTCCCTGGCCTGCCCCTGGCAATACCCTGCAGAGCTGGATAGTTAGGCCTACTTGTAGAGTTCCCTGGCCTGCTCCTGGCAATGCCCTGCACAGCTGGATAGTTAGGCCTAAAGAATAACAGTTGTGGTTAGGGTAACATGGCAACTAAACCCCCCACTCCCCACCCCCACCCCACCCCAAAAAAGAGGTGGTGGTGGTGGTGTCGAAGTTCAGTAGGTCGTCCTGAACTTTTTTTTCTAGAAGAGGACAGTTACTTTCTTCTCTCTCTCTCTCTCTCTCTCTCTCTCTCTCTCTCTCTCTCTCTCTCTCTCTCTCTCTCTCTCTCTCTCTCTCTCTCTCCCTCCCTCTCTCCGTCCCTCCCTCCGTCCCTCCCTCTCTCTCTCTCTCTCTCTCTCTCTCTCTCTCTCTCTCTCTCTCTCTCTCTCTCTCTCTCTCTCTCTCTCTCCGTCCCTCCCTCTCTCCGTCCCTCCCTCCGTCCCTCCCTCTCTCTCTCTCTCTCTCTCTCTCTCTCTCTCTCTCTCTCTCTCTCTCTCTCTCTCTTCTCTCCCTCCCACCTCTCTCTCTCTCTCTCTCTCTCTTCTTTTTATCATAAATTCGAAAAAAGAAGTTGCTTCTAAGACAGCGCCTCTGCTCTCCTCATTCCCAACTGCTGTCGGCGCATGCGCACAGCACTCCGCCTCCGATTCTGTGTGACCTCGAGACAAGCTGACAACAAGACTGCAGAACAAACGATACAAGACTCGTTTTAGTGCCGTGGTTGTTTATGGAAGAAAAAACCCACAACTGCTTCACGTGATACAGAGGCACCAAGCACAGATGCGCTGTTTCGTACAGACAAGTCCAGCCATCTACAAGGACAGCTTCAGGCTGCGTCGAGTCCCAGACTGGTTTGGTCAGGGCACTCGCAGCTGTCTTCAGGACGAAACACAACACGGAGCAGTGGAGTAGGAAGAGCACATCTTCAATTCAAATGTCTGCAGGCGTCCATAAAACTTCAGCCTGCGTCTCCAATGCACAGCGATAAGACGACACCGAACAGCAACACAGACTGAGTAACGCGTGAGCAAACCGCGGGGCAAATGGGACATGATGATGATGATGATGATGATGATGATGATGATGATGATGATGATGATGATGATGATGATGATGATGATGATGATCATGATGATGATGATCATGATGATGATGATCATGATGATGATCATGATGATGATGATCATGATGATGATCATGATGATGATCGTCGTCGTCGTCGTCGTCGTCGTAATAATCACCACCACCACCACCACCACCACCACCGTCGTCATCATCATCATCATCATCATCATCATCATCATCATCATCATCATCATCATCATCATCATCACAATGATGATAACAACTGTTTACAAAGGATTTTTTCTGAAGTGTAGTCACGCTTACAGGAGAAAAAGAAAGAAAGTGAATGTGCCCTTGCTCGGAAACGCAGCGTGTTCACTGCACACAAAACATCGCTTCATTTCACTTTCATTTCTGTACGCCGCAGTGACCGCCAATTGCTGAACCACTGGTACCACACGACGTTTTTAGGGTCATCGCTGCCGCCGTACAGTCCGTTCAAGTTGGAGTCGTGGCAGTTCTTGAACCACCAGCCGCCTCTGTACATCTGGGCACAGTTTCCGCTGCCGACATCGTTGTCCTTGTCGTGCGTGGAAAACTTCCTTCCGTTGTGGTATGCCAGGCTGTCCCCTGCATGGAGAAAGGAAAAGCCTTCACTGTCTTTGCAGCAGTCACTGTGTCACACTGGTGTTCGTACTTGTATATATTGAGGCAGTCACGTGGTCTGGGATTAAAGCAAACGATCAGCTCATGACGCAAATCTACATTAGATGGTAGAGTGACTGTACATGTAAATGCCACGATTGTAAAATTTACTATCATTACAGCGACATTCGTCTTTGTCACTAAGACTAGCATTTCTAACATGACCTGCACTTTATTTCTTACCAGCAGCATTAATACTACACCAACCACGACTAACACCACTTCACAACCACTTCACGTGTCACCAGTGTCACCACCATCACCACCATCACTACCACTAAAGCTGCTACCATCTGCACCTTAACTACTACCATCATCACTACTACCATTTGCACCCTAACTACTACCACCATCACTACAACCATTTGCACCTTAACTACTACCACCATCACTACAACCATTTGCACCTTAACTACTACCACCATCACTACAACCATTTGCACCTTAACTACTACCACCATCACTACAACCATTTGCACCTTAACCACTACCACCATCACTACTACCATTTGCACCCTAAGCACTACCATCATCACTACTACCATTTGCACCTTAACCACTACCACCATCACTACTACCACTTCCATTATTACTACTACCACCACCACTGTAGCTACCACCGCAACAATATTTACCACCACTATCACCATTAACAGTACCAGTACCACCACCATCGCCACCTGTAACACTACCACTACGACCAGTAACATCACCACCGCCACCAGTAACACCACCATCACAACCAATATCGTATTTGTTATTTTCATCTCTATCACTGCTTCTACCACCACCTTCTCCACTGCCATTTCCCTCCCCACCATTACATGTCGTCATCAAATCCACCACCACCATCACCACCATCACCACCATCACCACCATCACCATCACCACCACCATCACCACCATCACCACCATCACCACCATCACCACCATCACCACCATCACCACCATCACCACCACCACCACCATCACCACCATCACCACCATCACCACCATCACCACTATCACCACCATCACCACCACAACCATCACCACCATCACCACCATCACCACCATCACCACCACCACCATCACCACCATCACCATCACCACCATCACCACCACCACCATCACCACCATCACCACCACCACCACCATCATCACCACCACCACCATCACCATCACCACCATCACCACCACCACCATCACCACCATCACCACCATCACCACCACCACCATCACCACCATCACCACCATCACCACCATCACCACCATCACCACCATCACCACCATCACCACCATCACCACCATCACCACAACAACCATCACCACCACCACCACCACCATCACCACCACCACCATCACCATCACCACCACCACCATCACCACCACAACCATCACCACCACCACCACCACCACCACCACCATCACCACCATCACCACCACCACCACTACCACACCACCACCACCATCACCACCACCACCACCACCACCACCATCACCACCATCACCACCATCACCACCACCACCATCACCACCACCACCACCACCACCATCACCACCATCACCACCACCACCATCACCACCACCACCACCATCACCACCATCACCACCACCACCACCACCACCACCACCACCACCATCACCACCATCACCACCACCACCATCACCACCACCACCACCATCACCACCATCACCACCATCACCACCATCACCACCACCACCATCACCACCACCACCACCACCACCATCACCACCATCACCACCACCACCATCACCACCACCACCACCACCACCACCACCACCACCACCATCACCACCATCACCTTCTCATCATACCAAACCACCCCCATACTATCACTAATATGCCCGGCATAGCCATAACAAACACACACACAGACATACACACACACGCGCGCGCGCGCGCGTGAACACACTCAGAGACACGATCACATACACACACACACACACACACACACACAAACACCCCAACACGCACTCAAACACACACACAGACGCGCACATACGCACACACACATTCAAACACACACACACACACTTCCACTCAAACACAAATACACCTGCACGCGCGCGCGCGCACACACACACACGCACACACACACACACACACACACACACACACACACACACACACACACACACACACACACAAAGAATCCCGTTTGGCTTGTAGTGACTTACTTTCCTCACATATTTGCTCAAGATCACAAACCAGACTCCGTGTTTACAGCTATAAAATCATTTCCCCCATTACGTGGCATTCTAGTGTTGCCTTGTCCGTCATTCTTCAGAAATCCTTCTCTTCTCTAACGGAAGCCAATTCACGAGAGAAACTCGTCTACCGACAAGGACGAAGGAGAACGGAGGGACGGGAGGCAACGAGACAGGAATCTACACCCACACTACATTCAGTGCATCCCCAAGAGTCAGTGCAGTCAGTGCATCCCCAGGCGTCAGTGCAGTCACTGCATCCCCAGTCTGTCCCATATGACTCTTGCAAACTGTCAGTGACGCTGGGAAACACAGAGTGCGCCGTGGAGTCCCGCGCTGTAGGACTCGCTGCTGTGGAAGAGAAGCATCCCTCTCCAACGCACGTCTTGCCTTGGCCACCTCGCCTGACGTCCTTCAGCCTTCATCCCGTCCACTTTTCCACACTCTGCTCTGATGTGAATACGAAAACGACAACAACAACGACAACAACAACAACAACAACGATAGCCGATGCCAAGCTTTTCTGTTTTGTAAACAGCGTGTGAGCGCCTCTTGGCAAGACTGCTGTGTCAGCGTCACCTCTCTGTTCACTTTCTCAGTTACTGACTCGTCCAGACTCGTCGTGTACTGGACCTACCCTCTGTCGTGACGTCACCTCCACCACCCGTACCCCTTGCACCCACCTGCGTTTCCCGAGTAGCCAGAGACAGACAGTGTGTAGAAGGAACTGGCGTCTCCCACACGGAAGTTGGAGTAGGAGGCGTGGGCTGTCTGGCCGTCCCAGGCCTGGAGGTCCACTCTCAGCTGTGTCAGTCCGGCACTGGTCAGTCTGTGGATTTTCCTGTTGCCTGGCAACCAAACAGCGGCACTGAATGACACAGGAAGAGTCCGATGGATAGCATTCAGAGTCACGCCTTGTTAGCATCATTGCCCTGTGTGACTTTTTTTGTGCCTCGACAGTCTGCACAGGGGATGACAGTGGCTGAGCATTGGTGTACAGTTGTGTTCGATTACATGGTATTCTCCAAACCGAGTGAAAATATGTCAAATCAGTCGCGCTTTTTCTGAGGACAAAAGGAAACAAGGAATACTCACCAAGCCAGAACTCGCCGAGGAGATCTCCAAAGCCATCTGCATAGCTCTTCCAATCCCTGTAGAAATCCACCGACCCATCCTTGCGCCTCTGGAAAACCTGGCAATGCAAACTTTCCATGAAAATGTTGCATTCTTTGCATTTTAGTTACTCAGTGCAGTGTATTTGTGCCATTGGCGAGACGACAAGCTGACACCGAAACTAAGGTAACATCAAGTATAAAAGTACGCA
>JAWQFJ010011455.1:5000-22500 GCA_034096865.1 Theodoxus fluviatilis
ATGCTTTCCACTGACATCTTTCAGCACCTGAATGGCCGATGCCAGATTGAGGCAAGTCTTTTGTCGAAAACAGCAGAGGCTGAAGGATGGGACGACAGTGATGAAGAGTTTACAAGGAAGTTTGTCCAACCTGGCCTGCCAATACAATTAAACAAATCCCGGTATCTATTACAGAAAATCTTTTTTGCCAAGCTCAACAGATGCTGACTAATGAGGAAGTGCCCCCCCAGAAGTGCGCACGACAGCGTCTGAATGACCTCCAGCTTCTTTTGATCACTCCCGGTAGCACTACGTCCGCCCCCTGGCGGAGCTACTGGAGCAGGTATCGAAAGCCAAGTCGAGTTCCGGCTGATGAGAAGGACATCGAGCGCCTATGTGTGTATGTGGCAGGTTTTTGTAATGAGCTGTTCTGTTGGAACGTGTTGAATAACACCCTTCTTCATGAGTCAGGAATCATCCTCATTGCCAACACACTTTTCTTTTCTTTTTTCTTTAAATAAAAGCGGGGAAAATAAATGTTCTCTCTTCGTCGAGGTCAGTTTCCCACAGCTCTTTTTCTGTCAGGACTACTGCTGAGCTGAGGAAGTTCTCATTGCCAGTACCTGAGTGATGCCCGCTAAAAAAGGAAGACAAGCTACTCTCTTTTGAACCACAGAAGTGTTTTCTGCAAAACATTTTTATTTCCGTGAGCACATTTGAAACTTCAGAATCTTCTGGTGAACCAGGAACAAAGGGCTGAAGTAAGAGACTGTGCTGTTTTGCCTATAGGAGTGCGCGAACAATGAGGAGAGCTGACTAACTGACTGACTTTCATGTTCCCCTGGTATTTTCACAGAGTAGATATGCCAGCCGATTAGTGAAACGCTGGCCTTTGTTGACTGGTGAGTTTTTCTTCTTTTGTGTGAAGGTTTTGCTTGTGTGAATAATTACATCTTGTTAATACTTCGAGCCTTTCACTCGCAGTGAGATCTGCCAGTGAAGGAGCAAACCTCGTTGTCAGTCGCAGTCTAGCTCGTCAAGTGGTGGTTGTAACCGTGTCACGGAGGCATCCTTCGCATCATCCACAAGCAAGTACTATAGCGTCATGTTCCTTTCATAATGATCATCACACCATACCCTCGTAATGATAAAAGTCCCCCCATTATGCTGTAAACAATCCATCATAACTCGCTCCTACCTCATCGTGTATACATACCGGCACGCACTGCAGTCGAAGTTTGAAGTATACTGGTGGATGTGGTTTATACAAATGTCCCTTGTCAACAACCGTACGCTAGCTTTGAGTGATAGAATCCACCAAAAACATGCCCGGATCGGAGTGAAAATGACGGAAAGTTGGCAAGCAAAGATATTCATATTAAAGACAAGACTGTGTCTTTATGTGGTTTTAGATGCCACAATGATTATTTTGACACTCATACACATCGCAGTCCTTGAGTGGTACACGGCAAAGATGACTGTTTGCATTGTCGTTATGAAATCCACAGAAAATTCCATATGAAACACAGCCACGTGCGAACGTGTCGACCTCAAACACAATAGGCACATGGACTTCCAATAATGATGTCTAGGAACTTCGGACTTCAAACGATGTTGAGGAAGTCATCAAACTCGTTCTCGCGATTAAAACGCAGTCTCGGAGCTCCTGTGCACAACCTGATACTCACGCACCACGCCAACGTATGAGCATGACTGTCCTGTGAGAAACACTTGATAATCGCTCTTAGATGAAAATGTAAAACCTTGCGCCTGCGGGGACATTTGCAGATACTGACGCCCTGTCTCCAGTGGCAGAATCTCGTCCATGTGTAAACATTCTTATCTCTTGTAACAGAGTTCATTCCCTGCATTTGTGACAGTTCTTACGAAGCTCTTTGTCAATGGTCGATTGCTCTGCTCTCTTCAGACACGAAGTTGAGGAGTAGAATCTTTGATTCTGATACTCGTGCAAGACGAAAGCTCTAGAGCAAAGCGATGAGCAAATATCACACCTGCACGACGCGCCGTCGGCTAAATTGAAACGACCGAGTGCGTGGCTCTATGAAAATCGTCAGGGCTGCGATGACTGGAGGCGTAGGAAAAGAAAGTTAAATTGTTTTGTTCGCGTCTTTGCCTGAAGCATGGACTCGAGTGTTCGCAATCGAATAAATATGAGGATCTTGTTTTGACAGCCCACTGACTATCGTGTGGCCGTCTAAGATCAAAATTAGGCCTCAGACATGAACGTGTACATTTGCACAAAACCTGTGGAAGAAATCAGTCAAAATTTGGCACGGGGATTTCTTATGCTCATGGGCCGTCTATTGGTGGTGGAATGCAATTTAGCTTTTAGAATATAAATGATGATCAAACCTGATTATAAAAAACACCATATAAAAATTACCTCACTGAAATACTTTACATCCAACATAAAATGTTCAAGGTTAAAAGGTTGGATTTAGAAAAAAACCCACAGAGGAACCAGAAGAGAGACTTCCTTACAAGTGGACGACTTGGACCAGAGTTGGACTCAACACTGAACAGAAACGCTGTGTCCAGAGTGGCGTTCATTTAGACCTCCACTGGCAATCGGAGAAACTTCCTCCATCAGACGAGAGTGGCAGTGAGACAATGACACGGGAAAACAAGTCTACATGGATGAAGATCAAGTTCTGTACATTAGCAAGATAAGACACTTCCTCCATCAGATGAGAGTGGCAGTGAGACAATGACACGGGGAAACAAGTCTACATGGATGAAGATCAAGTTCTGTACATTAGCAAGATAAGACACTTTCTCTGCAGGGCTCTGTGGCCGAGTGGTCAGCACAACTGACCTGCAGACTTGCGACTTCGTCGTTCGAGACTGCGCGTATCTCAGAGTTGAATCCTCGAACACGTCGCTTAACTGATACCAATGTTCCTCTTCCATGGGGTAAAACGGATATCCGTGAGGGCTGACCTGGAAAACACTTTGATACGTCCATCAACAGCCTGGTTAAATGGGGTTGAGATGATGCAGGACTGATTATGGGAGTCGCCCGATGAATAGGGGATAAAAGCGTACATTTTGAGCACCCAGCTGTAGATAAAAACGCTATACGAAAAGGCATCACTAAAGGTTCCTGTCAAGGACCTTATCTTCCCGTCACCCGGCCCACTCCACGTGACGATGCAAATCTCTGGGTTGGAGGACTTTGCACTGGGCCTCAGAGCAGAGGATGAGGAAGAGATTGCCGATACTGCAACTCGGAAATGGAGCTGATTTAGTGATACTATCTGTGGGATTTCTTAAAAGCTCCGGGGTTTGGCTGCAAGTGATCTGACTACCTCCCAACTATCCCTGACACGATTCTTGTCAGAGTGGCTGAAAACCCTACCCGTGTCCGAGGCAGGAAATTGATAGCTGTAAAGAGAACAGAGAATGAAATGACAGATGCAGTACAGCAATGCATTTCCTGATAAAAGACTGGTGTGAAGCTATTGGGAGGAAAAGGCCTGTTATTCTGCTACTGATACAGTGTCAGTAGTATACTAGTATGACCCTCTCGAAGTGTGCAGATATGCAATCCCTCCTTTGCTGCAGGTGATATAATGTTTATCTACTTTTTCTACAGAGGTGGATGAAATATCTGCGAAACTAAACAGGCATCTTCCCTCTCTAATGACAAGTGTGATTTTAATTACGATGAGTGATCTGATATCACGGATCTTTGCGGACCTCTTTCAATAGTGTGACGTCATCAACCTCGTGATTTGCGATACAGTTTTTCTTGTCGGCGTAATCCCAAAACGAGATAACAGATAACATCTCAAATTGAATGGATTGTGTTTTTAATAGGCAAAGCCCTGACCTTCCACCAAATTCAATCAGAATACGTTTCCAAATGTTCAAGTATTTTGCCGAATAACTGACGACTTGAGGGCAAAACGTAAACTCCTTCGCGGAGGTAATACAATCAAGTCACGGTGTCTCCCTAGTTATTCGTATCTTACGAAATGCGTGGGGAGACGCGGCGGGTCTATTCTGACCCCCAACCCACAGAAGGAGGGTCTATTCTGACCCCCAACCCACAGGAGGAGGGTATATTCTGACCCCCAACCCACAGGGAGAGAGTCTATTCTGACCCCCAACCCACAGAAGGAGGGTATATTCTGACCCCCAATCCACAGGGAGAGAGTCTATTCTGACCCCCCAACCCACAGGGGGAAGCTTCCACCAGAGGACCAGTGATCTCCCTAACACCTGCATGCTCGGTTACGAAGTGTCTATGAAAAATCCTCGTGAGTGTTCATACCCGCAGCTTTTGTTCAAGCTAGCACCAAATGGCTCTGTGGGCAGAAACAAACAACTCTAATTGCAGCATCGCTGTTCAGACACGTAACGCGACACTACATGATGGAATATACACACTCACGAAACACTGCTACGAAAAACGCTGGTGTCGTTCACTCGTTTCACGGTTCTGATTGATTGTTGAAGAGTTTCTACTTTATCGGAACGAAATTTTCGCTGAGACATCTAAAACTCAATGAATGCTTGTTTCTCATAGAATTATTGTCAACTCCTTTGCTACTTTCTGTTTGAAACACTTTTATTTCGGTGATCATTTGGACGTAAAAAAGCAAAGTAAAATCAGAGTGTTTTGAAAAACTTTTACACGAACCCAAAATACAACTGTGGCTTCCCATGCTGGATTCCAAACACATGGAATTATTCAGAATTCTTACATCCTGCTAGGGAGGAGGGAAGCAGGTTTGTTTGGACAGCTTCTCTTGTGACAATATTGTGGACTATTTTTGTCGTCAGTAAATTCCACCCAACAACTCTCACTCGCCGCATCTACCCCGAATAAAAAGCATTGATCGACAAGACAGCATGTCATCAACAGATTCGGGAACCCTGTTCTGGATAAGCGGTCTTTTTATCAGATCCTCACCCCCATCTCACCCCGGACTTATTGCATATAAATCTGAATACGTTGTATGGCTTCCCCAGATTTAGGTTTTCCCTTTTCTGCCCGTGCAGATGTTGTCATGATATTCTGGTATGTTTCTAGAGAAAATAACACCTGCATAATCTGAGTCTTGAGCAGCTCAAGCGTTAGCAATTAAAAGCTGTCCGTTGCTGCTGTATTGAGTCCCAGTAGTTGTTTGTTTCGGAAAGGAACATGAAATACAGGCGATTATGTTCCGAGCTATCATCATGTCAGTTACTTAAAGGCAGAAAAAAGTGTGAGAGCATTTATCAAGAGTAAAAATGTTCAGTTGTCATATGAACAGAAGAAAGAGATTTTTCAAATACTATTACCCCCCCTAATTTTCCACCAGCATTGTATGTTTGTCAACGATGACTCCATTTCATTATGTAGAGATAATATCTATCTTTAATAATGTTTTGTTGCTATTTGATTTTCCCCTCAATTGTACTGTGTATCTTTGAATGAGTCTTTCATTTTACACGATACCATCTTTCTTCAAACGAGTATCACATTTCATTTTACGTGAACAGCAGCGTCTGTGGAATGAAGTAACTCCACTTAATTTTCCACCAGACGGCGCTTCTCGAACACCTAAAAAGGAAGACACCACAGCTGGTGCAGGCGTTCCTGCAAACATGTCCCTTGAGCGAGAGTCATCTTCAACCGGGGACGGCGTCTCCGTGTGTCGTTCTTGTCCTGCAGTGCTGCTCCGTTACCTGCAGGTCTGCAGACGAAGCCAATGACAGCGTGGCAGCCAGAGCTCCCACGTCTGCACAGCTCTTTGATCCACGCAGCAGACTTTGGGCAGCTTGGAACACGCCAGGAATTTCCGTGGAAGCCCATCTGACTGAGGCCCCGCGACAGCCTTTGGGCAGCTTGGAACACGCCAGGAATTTCCGTGGAAGCCCATCTGACTGAGGCCCTGCGAAAGCCTTTGGGCAGCTTGGAACACGCCAGGAATTTCCGTGGAAGTCCATCTGACTGAGGCCCCGCGACAGCCTTTGGGCAGCTTGGAACACGCCAGGAATTTCCGTGGAAGCCCATCTGACTGAGGCCCCGCGACAGCCTTTGGGCAGCTTGGAACACGCCAGGAATTTCCGTGGAAGCCCATCTGACTGAGGCCCCGCGACAGCCTTTGGGCAGCTTGGAACACGCCAGGAATTTCCGTGGAAGTCCATCTGACTGAGGCCCCGCGACAGCCTTTGGGCAGCTTGGAACACGCCAGGTTTCCATGGAAGTTCATCTGACTGAGGCCCCGCGACAGCCTTTGGGCAGCTTGGAACACGCCAGGAATTTCCGTGGAAGTTCATCTGACTGAGGCCCCGCGACAGACCCTTGACTCAAAGAAAGAACAGAGACTGACGCAAGAGAGAGGAGTGCATACATATTGGGATTCGGGTCATCCGGGCATGTAAGACCGAGACAGTATCCGCTGATACAGGGCAGTGTAGACAGGAGAAGACATCACGGACCAGGGTAGCTCAGCTGGTAGAGCATTTCGGGCGCTAACCGAAAGGTCGAGGATTCAGTCCCCGTCAGTGGTCCTACATTTTTCCTGCCTGTCCCACGCAGGGCTTCGGCTCTGTATGTTAAAATGGTAAACTACACACACACACACACACACATGTGCATGGTTCGTGGGAGGCGCAAATCTCCACGACCGAGGATTGCAGCTGAAGACGAGCGTGTAGCGGCTAACGTTGTGTGGAGTACGTAACGTACGCTATAGATCTCGGACGGATGGGTAGATGGATAGAGTTTACGGCCTATCTGTCTTTATGGCTATTGAAGACCATCGATCCCCCCCAAAAAATCAGCAGACCTGGTAAGACTAAGAGCAAGTCAAGTGTGTCATTCTTCTCTTACGAAACGCGGTTGGTGGGTCGGTTCTACCCTCCAACCCACAGGGGGGACTGCAGACCCTGAAAGCTCAGGTGCGTGATGTGGGTGGGTGACAAGACTGGTTTTGCATTCTGAGTGACTGTCATCGGTTCAGACACTGAACTGTGAGATGAGGTTTGTCCGCTTACAAAGAAGGTGAATATAAATCGAACTCGTCGCGTCACTGAAGGAAGCACAAAGAGATGTTCCCTGTTGTCCTCCCATTGTAATTCATCAAACTGACGACGCTGTAAAAATGTATTTTTGTCATATGATTTATCATATACATATGGTTATATTCGCTGGCCTCTTGCAAACGATTAGCTCTTGAATATTGCGGGTGAAAACCTGCTCGATTATTTTCGTTGTTAACGCTTGTTGTGTGTCGGTCCGTCTTGGGTTGTGAAAACTGATGGAGTTCTGATGGCCGATATATGCAGCAGTGGGATGGACGAGAAGGACGCTGCAAATGCGTAAAGCGTCTCGAAAGTGAATGTAAAGCTATATTGATGTTCAGATCCGCACATACATGTTTCTGTTCTTTGTCTGTTATACGTGTATCTTGTTAAAATTGCTCAGCAAACCCGTCAAGGTGTTGTCGTACATTCAGCGATTTTATAGCTAGGTAACGGACAAATACGTCTAAAATACTTTTAATTAGTATCTTACGTTTTGATTGCATGTTCTTGTAATAGCTGACATCTAAAACTGTAAAAAAAAATCAAAACACATTCATCATGAAAACATATATGGTTTGATTTTCCTCTGTGGAGCAGGTCTGTATATGGGTTGTAAGTTTTTTCAGTTGAGAAAAAGTTACCTTTATTGATTTTAAAAAAGCCACATGAGGAGGAAAAATGGCATAGAGTTTAGAACCAGAATGCTGCAATAAATCTTACGTCTTTTCCGGGGGGAAATTCCATGTGAAAACAATCCGTATATGTAGAGTGTCAGGAAGGTATTTAATGAATTAAAACAAAATGAAGCACCACTAACTCCATAGCAGACGATTGTTGAGTTTTGAAAAAGTATCATGCATTGACCAGAAACAGCTCCATGCTTACAAAGGTGTCATGATGCTATGTGTGTATTAGGTTGCAGCTGATTTGTCCTTGCTCCTTTAAGCAGTTGAATTAAGAGAGAAGCTATTTGGTTCAGGATGAGAGAGAGAGAGAGAGAGAGAGACACAGAGAGACACAGAGAGAGAGAGACAGACACAGAGAGAGAGAGAGACACACACAAACACAGAGAGATGGTCTTTTTTGACAATATATTATGATAATAACAAGGGGAGTTGTTTGAAGGTGTGATGCAGTCATTTAATTTCATTTAAGTCTAAATTTATCCATTGCTAGATTTATCCGAGCAATATAAATTTATCCATCGCTAGATTTATCCGAGCAATATGCTTTCGTTCACTGAGAAATCATGAAAAAAACCAATTAAGCATTTTATTATTACCACCCGTTACTCTTAGGTCAATTATTTGAAATAAATTAATAATACGATTTCTCCCGCCCCAGGGATTGAACCACGGCACCGCGCCTCGCACATAATCAAACGCCAAAGCTTGCTCGCTTACATCCGCCTGTCAAAAGACAGGGGTTGAGAAGGCGAGTAGAGGCTGAGGAGCTGACTGTGCTCTCATGCAGAAGGGGAGACTACTGGATATGGGGATGCCAGGAGCTGGCGATCTACATATCAATAGTATGCATGGTGCTGAGGAAGCTCTTTTTCAGACAATTTTTGTTTTTTTCGGCGCGCCATAGACGTTGAACAAACACCCACACAGTCACACAGAGGGGTAGGTGCACCGTAGTTGTTCATCTTATACATGTACATGTGTATTCATACTCACTCATGCACTTACAGGGTTACAACACGCAGTAGTGACACATGGTAGCAGCAGAGAGGGAATCACGTCAATTACTTACATAGCTTACACCCATGTATACACTGATCATTTTTTGACTGATAATGGGAATGTACACCAGCATGATCGCCACGTGTTCAGACAGTCAGTTCTCCGTCAGCATCCATAGGGACACGGATGTCTACTCGGCGGAAAGTGAGATGATCTTGAATCTGCCATTTATGAGATGCCATGACCTTCGGAGAGACTGAATTCATCATTTTCTGATAACATTCATAGTCTGAATAGAACAAACACCACTGTTTTAACCTTCAGATATAGACGACTCGCAGAATTAAATGAACGGGAGAACGACTGAACAAATGAACCAGGGAATACATCTATACATAAGTGAATAAAGGAACGAATATCAGACTAAGATATCAAGTGAACGAATAGAGTGAGTGCACGAGTGTGTGAGAGAGTGAGTGACTAACCGACGAATAATTAGTGGTTGTATAAGTGAAAAAAGAAAACAGTTATTTAGGCAAGCAAAGGGTGCAGGTGACCACAAAAAATTAGACTTTTTTTTCAATCAGCAAAGGGAGAAAATGAGCAAAGCATTAAAACAAAGGGGGGGGGGGGGTAGAAATGTCATTTTGTGACAAAATAAACTAAAAACGAGGCAGATAAGATAGCAAAAGGTCGAGTCAATAATCCTATTCCATGGGGAGGTCAAAGTTCCCTGAGCTCACCAACTTCCGGTTCCCTCTCGGAGACCAGTCTTGGAATCAGGGCATGGAAATCTCTCCTCAGCCACGCAGCACCAAAGCGGCTTAATGATCCATTATTCAAGAAGTACTCCCGTTTTCTTATCGAGAAAGACCTGCCATCTCCCTCTGGGGATTTTTCACCCCGACGTTCTAGCAACCAGACTGCCAGGGTCCCTCGGGGGTGGGGAGCAAAAAACACCGACTGCAGAAGGTGCGTGCAGGAAAAGGTAGGGTTTTGCGTCTGTCTCACGGGGAATATCGATTTGGGGATTTCAGCCACTGGGCTGTCACTTGAGACCCCTGCTGTTGACTGAGGCGATGTAGGGGCTGTGATCCTGGGTTGTCACTTGAGACCCCTGCTGTTGACTGAGGCGATGTAGGGGCTGTGATCCTGGGCTGTCACTTGAGACCCCTGCTGTTGACTGAGGCGATGTAGCGGCTGTGATCCTGGGACGGGTGGGAATGGCATTTCATCGCAATCGCTAAACATGGCGCAAAGAGTGCTTTTGATTTGTAGGACAGAGAGTGTGTGTGTGTGTGTGTGTGTGTGTGTGTGTGTGTGTGTGTGCGTGTGTATGCGTGTGTTTTTAAGTGATAAAGAGAGAGCGATACATAAGGAAGAGAGAGAGAGACAGACAGACAGACAGACAGACAGACAGACAGACAGACAGACAGACAGACAGACAGACAGACAGACAGACAGACAGACGGACGGACGGACGGGCGGAGTGAGGGAAAGAGGGAGAGAGAGAGAGAGAGAGAGAGAGAGAGAGAGAGAGACAGAGAGAGAGAGAGAGTCAGAGAGAGACAGACAGACAGAGAGACAGAGACAGACAGACAGACGGACGGGCGGGCGGAGTGAGGGAAAGAGGGAGGGAGAGAGACAGACAGACAGACAGACAGACAGAGACGGACGGACGAACGGGCGGACGAACGGACGGGCGGGAGGAGAGAGAGAGAGAGAGAGAGAGAGAGAGAGAGAGAGAGAGAAAGAGAGACAGACAGACAGACAGACAGAGACAGACAGACAGACAGACAGAGACAGACAGACAGACAGACAGACAGAGAGAGGAGAGAGAGAGAGAGAGAGAGAGAGAGAGAGAGAGAGAGAGAGAGCTGTTTCACTGCCCCTGTTTCTATTATTTGCATCTTGATCTGCGAGGAGTAAGTTTTTGTGTGTGCTGTTGTTCCACGCTGAGCACGTGACGGAATGATACACCTGGTGATGTATATTGTCTATGGAGACAATTTCAGTGACTGCACAGCTTCAAGATGTTGCCAGCATGTAAGTAAAGAGACAAAAGCATGGGGTTCCCTCTCGTCGCTGGCTTTGCCTTGGCCAAGTACTGGCACCAGAAATGTTTGTTACTGCTTATAAACATTTCTCTCAGGACTAAGATTTTTCTATTACGTGATTGAAGATGTCGATGACGACGACAACGGCGATGATTGCGATGACGATAGTTACCAATGGTAGGTTTCATGAAGGCAGTCTAGTGCGTGCTGATTTCGACGTAAACTGGGTTGTTTGTTTGTTTGTTTGTTTGTGACCGTAAATAATAGACAAAGGCTGCAGTGTCGATTTTGACAAACAAGAACTTTTCAACCACAAGATTATTAAGTTGTTTGTGTAAACTCAGTGAACATCGCATATTTATATCACCTTTTTGATACATTATATGTGAAGCTACAACTGGACATTTGTTCGAAAAAATCCAAGGACATTAGCTTGGTTTGTTGTCTGCAGTCAGATTTGTTCGTTTGTTTGCTTGATTGTTAGTTATTTAGTTAGGTTTTTTATGCCTCATGCTAGTGCCAGTCACAGTAAACATGTTGAAAATGCATGTCAGGTGAGAGATAGTCGTTGTAGTTACTGTGTTACTGAGGCAGAAAAATGCCTTAGGATGTTTCAGGTTCGCTGGGTTTTTCCATTCCACTGCCACTGTCAGGAAATGGAGACGCGTACATGCAGTTCACACTCGAAAACGATCCGAAAGAAAAGGCTAGATGTATTGGTTTCGTAAAGCGATGTCATACTAGCACCCAAAACTCAATCGGCAGTTTTATAGAATATAGATCATAGATTATAGATTCACATAATCAATGTTTCCTATTTACCTATGTTTGCATACATTGGCCCTCAGAGGCATTTTTCACGAATTCAAAGCACACATATTCTTTTATTAGAAGAAACTCAAGTTTTGGAAGGACATTATTGGTTGATTCATATCATTATGGTCTACTACTTTTATCAAATGCACAACTCTATATTTGCGCACCCTCCTCTGTATTAAACAAATAACCCACTGCATTTCAAGAGATTCCCACGACAAACAATACGAGCTCACAGGATTCGGGTTTGTCGTCCACAATGCAAAAATTATTGTGCGACTTTATTTGTATTATGACAATGTTTTCAAAAAAGGTTTCGCGGAGCAAATATTTGTACATATATATTTTGCAGTTTGTGCTCATTTTGATATAACTGTTGTAATCAAGATGGTCGGGAGTTGACAATAAATTGTCGGTGTTTCCAATCACCTTTTGTCTTACTGGCTATTCGGTTTTATGAAATGAAATAGCACTACACATTATAACAGTGTGTTCTCACCTTTTGCTCAGACGGAAGGCTAGAGTTACTGCAGAAACCATTGCCCCTGCTAATGCTGCTGCAGCTAGTGATGATGATGATGACAACGACGATGAAAATGATTATAGTGATAACAACGACGACGATGAAAATGATTATAGTGATAACGACGACGACGACGATGATGATGATGATAATGACAACGATGATGATGTTGATGATGATGATGATGATGATGATGATGATGATGATGATGATGATGATGATGATGATGATGATGATAATGATGATGATGACGATGATGATGATGATGATGGTGATGATGGTGGTGGTGATGATGATGGTAATGATGATGATGATGATGATGAT
Source organism: Theodoxus fluviatilis (assembly GCA_034096865.1). Lineage (NCBI taxonomy): Eukaryota > Metazoa > Mollusca > Gastropoda > Cycloneritida > Neritidae > Theodoxus > Theodoxus fluviatilis. Next base: position 17,426 of record JAWQFJ010011455.1, read on the forward strand.
GATGATGATGATGATGATGATGATGATGATGATGATGATGATGATGATGGTGATGATGGTGGTGGTGATGATGATGATGATGATGATGATGATGATGATGATGATGATGATGATGATGATGATGATGATGATGATGATGATGATGATGATGATGATGATGATGATGATGATGATGATGATGATGATGATGATGATGATGATGATGATAATGATGATGATGATGCGGTGGTAACGGTGGCAATGGTAGCGTTTGTGGGTAAAGGAGGTGTGTGGTTGTAGTGATCATGGTATGGGTAGTAATGGCAATGATGTTTGTGGTGGCGAGAGTAGTACTGGTGGTGATAATTAGGGTAGTAATAGTCGTGGAGACGATGGTGTCGGTTTGATGTTGTCACTGGTGAAGGAGACTGTTATAATAATAGTGGTGGTGGTGACTGCGATGATTAACGTAACGATGGTGGTGACGGTGGTGGTAATAGTGGTGATGGTGAGGGTGGTGGTAGTGGCTGTAATGATAGTTGAAGTGGTGATGGTGGTGGTGGTGGTGGTGGTTTTATTGTCGATAGTGATGGAAATTGTTATGGCAATGGTGGTGATGTGGTGGAAATGGTGGTGGTGGTGACTGTGATGGTGCTGGTAGCAGTGGTGGTGATGGTAGGGGTGGTGGTGGTAATAGTGATGGTAGTGGTGGTGGTACTGATGGTCGTAGTGGTGGAAATGGTGGGTAGAGGGTGAAGTGGTGATGTGGATGTAGGTAGAGGGTGAGGTGGTGGTGTGGATGTGGGTAGAGGGTGAGGTGGTGGTGTGGATGTAGGTAGAGGGTGAGGTGGTGGTGTGGATGTAGGTAGAGGGTGAGGTGGTGATGTGGATATGGGTAGAGGGTGAGGTGGTGGTGTGGATGTGGGTAGAGGGTGAGGTGGTGATGTAGATATGGGTAGAGGGTGAGGTGGTGGTGTGGATGTAGGTAGTTGGTGAGGTGGTGATGTGGATATGGGTAGAGGGTGAGGTGGTGGTGTGGATGTGGGTAGAGGGTGAGGTGGTGATGTGGATATGGGTAGAGGGTGAGGTGGTGGTGTGGATGTGGGTAGAGGGTGAGGTGGTGATGTGGATATGGGTAGAGGGTGAGGTGGTGGTGTGGATGTAGGTAGAGGGTGAGGTGTGTTACAAGTCGGCCTCTGAGTCTAGGGGTATGGTAATTTATCACTGATTGGATGAGGCCTGACTTGCACACATAACAGTCACTGCTTTCATTCGCGCTGCCTCTTTCTCTCAAAACCAGAAGAAAAGGTCATGAGGAATCAATTAATAATGATTTAATCAAATAATGACAAACTATAATATATACTCCTGCAAAAATCAAGCATGCACTAGAAGAGTAGTTAGTACTAGGCCAGCCCTAATTAACGAATGGTAAAGCTTATCTTCAGTTCCACGTGGGTGACTTATCTCGTGAGTCTCTTGGAAGCGCTCTCCGAATGTTCGTCGATGAAACAACGTTCATATAACACGAGTTTACTAACTTTCAATTCCAGAATTTTCCAGGGGAAGGTAGGTTCACAATTACCACTGAAGGTATAGTGGCGACGCAGCATTGTGGGAACTTATCTCTAATCGCAGCAGAAGGGTGTGACGACAGCAGCGTGGAGGGGTAACGGCGATAGCAGCGTTGGTAGACGGCGTTGATGGGGACTCGTCTCCGCTCGTAGCAAAAGGGTTTACGACAACAGCGTTGATGGTCAGGCACCTCTGAGACGATTTGAAAGGAATACTCTGTCTCAGCAGGGACTTCGGGGCTGCTCTGCTTGCTGGTCAGTCCGAAGTGAAGGGGACGACGGTTCTCTGTTGTTTTTCATGGACTTCAATGCTGAAGGGAGGAACCACTCATGTCGTGACACGCCGTGGTGACCTGTTGACTCCACCCCCAGATTTGGGAGGCAGCTGCGATTTCAAACTAAATTGTCACTGATTTTCCCATAATTAACTCTTCCCTGGGGACTAATGTGCTAGCGTCTCCACAGGACGGTGGCAGGACGCTTCGTTGATGTCTGACACGCCATGCTGTCTGCACCTGCACATGGGATCTCTAGATAACAATAGCTGCCTTCTCCATTCCTTCCCTTTCAGTGACCCTAACTTCAAAGTGGCATTGTTCACAGATGGGCCTGGATAACAATCGCTGCCTTCTCTATTCATTTACTTGATCCGCTTGGTTGAACTCACAGATGGGGGACCATCACAGGTGGTGAGGTGGATATGGGTAGAGGGTGAAGTGGTGGTGTGGATGTGGGTAGAGGGTGAGGTGGTGGTGTGGATGTGGGTAGAGGGTGGGTGGTGGTGTGGATGTAGGTAGAGGGTGAGGTGGTGGTGTGGATGTAGATAGAGGGTGGGTGGTGGTGTGAATGTGGGTAGAGGGTGGGTGGTGTGGATGTGGGTAGAGGGTGGGTGATGGTGTGAATGTGGGTAGAGGGTGGGTGGTGGTGTGAATGTGGGTAAAGGGTGGGTGGTGGTGTGGATGTAGGTAGAGGGTGGGTGGTGGTGTGGATGTAGGTAGAGGGTGGGTGGTGGTGTGAATGTAGGTAGAGCTTGGGTGGTGGTGTGGATGTAGGTAGAGGGTGGGTGGTGGTGTGAATGTGGGTAGAGGGTGAAGTGGTGGTGTGGATGTAGGTAGAGGGTGAGGTGGTGGTGTGGATGTAGATAGAGGGTGGGTGGTGGTGTGAATGTGGGTAGAGGGTGGGTGGTGGTGTGGATGTAGGTAGAGGGTGGGTGGTGGTGTGGATGTAGGTAGAGGGTGGGTGGTGGTGTGAATGTAGGTAGAGCGTGGGTGGTGGTGTGGATGTAGGTAGAGGGTGGGTGGTGGTGTGAATGTGGGTAGAGGGTGGGTGGTGGTGTGGATGTGGGTAGAGGTTGAGGTGATGATGTGGATATGGGCAGAGGGGGAGGTGGTGATGTGGATATGGGCAAAGGGTGGGTGGTGGTGTGGATCTGGGTAGAGGTTGAGATGGTGATGTGGATATGGGTAGAGGGTGAGGTGGTGGTGTGGATGTAGGTAGAGGGTGAGGTGGTGGTGTGGATGTAGGTAGAGGGTGAGGTGGTGGTGTGGATGTGCGTAGAGGGTGAGGTAGTGGTGTGGATGTGGGTAGAGGTTGAGGTGGTGGTGTGGATGTAGGTAGAGGGTGAGGTGGTGGTGTGGATGTGGGTAGAGGGTGGATGGCAAAGGCTCGGAAGAGGACGTGCTGGTGTGGGAATGGGTGAGTATTCTAGTCACAGATCGGCTCTGGACAAACCTGGTCTGCCCCACAGATCGGCTCTGGACAAACCTGGTCTGCCCCACAGATCGTTCTAACTACATTAATGTCTCCTGCAGATCATCAGCCTCAGGGTAAGATGTTGAAGGAAGGGAGGGAGGGGAGGGGAGGTAAGGGGAGGGGAATTGAGGGGAGGGGAGGGGAGGGGAGGGGAATGGAGGGGAGGGGAGGGGAGGGGAGGGGAGGGGAGGGGAGGGGAGGGGAGGGGAGGGGAGGGGCGGGGGGGGGAGGCGAGGGGCGGGGTGGGGCGGGGAGGGGAGGGGAGGGGAGGGGAGGGGAGGGGAGGGGAGGGGAGGGGAGGGGAGGGGAGGGGAGGGGAAGGAAGGGGAGGGGGCAGAAATCAGGAGAGGGGGCAGAGATCAGGCCGGGAAATAAAATTTTGATGTTGGTCGAAGGGAAATTTGGGCATTTGTGCAAATATTCCAGGAGAGAGAGAGAGAGAGAGAGAGAGAGAGAGAGAGAGAGAGAGAGAGACAGACAGAGAGAGAGAGAGACAGAGAGAGAGAGACAGAGAGACAGAGAGAGAAAGAGAAAGAGAGAGAAAGAAAGAGAAAGAAGAAAGAAAGAGAGAGAGACATGAAGAGAGAGAAAGACAGGAAAAGAGAGACAGAAAGAGAGAGAGAGACAGAGAGAGAGAGAGAAAGAAAGAGAAAGAAAGAGAGAGAGACAGGAAGAGTGACAGGAAGAGAAAGACAGGAAAAGAGATAGACAGGAAGAGAGAGAGAGAGAGAGAGAGTAGAAATGAAGAAAAGAAAAAAAGACAAACGAAGAAAGAAGTGCTGCTGCTGCTCAGACAAATACAGAAAGAAAAACAGTCAAAAAGATTGACGGACAAACAGACGAACTGACCGACAGAGAGGCAGGTAAGCACGCACGCACACACACACACACACGCACACACGCACACACACGCACGCATGCACACACACAAACACACACAAGCGCGTACACGCACGCGCGCACGCACACACGCGCACACATGCACATACACAAACACACACATTCACGCGCGCGCGCGCACGCACTCACACACACACATACGCACGTGCACACAGACACATACACACACACACGCACACACCAGAGACAGATATTCCACACAATGTACAAACAAGCTGAGTAGTTTTGTCAGCACTGAAACAATGACCGCAAGACTGAAAGTGTCTCCAGCATATTCATGGCATTTACAGGGTTTACAAAATGCAAGTGTGTTTATGGACAGCATCGACGGCGCATCTAGATAAAACGTTGTAGTTGACATATTGATAGCCACACACACAAACATGTCAGAGTCTTTGAAACGTCTGCAACAAAGATTGCACCGTCGGAGAATTTTAACTTGCTGGCTTGGTCAAAGCCATCATCACCACTCACACTGTGATAGTCGTGGTACGTATCACCTTCGTCATCGATACGTCCCTTCCTGTTTAGAAGCAGCAGCAGCAGTAACAACAACAGTTGCAATAGTAGGAACAACAGCAATAGCGATAGCAATAGTAACAACAGTAGTAGCAGCAGCAGTAACAACAACAACAACAAGTGCAGTGAAAGAAGCAACAGGAAAAGCAACAGCAATATTAACAGCAGCAGCAACAACAACAACAACCATGACAACAACAACAACAACTGCAGTAGTAGGAGCAACAGGAAAAGCAATAGCACTGGTAACAGCAGCAGCAGCAGCAATAATAACAACAACTGCAGAAGTAGGATCAACAGGAAAAGCAGCAGCAATAGTAACAGAAGAACTAGCAGCAGTAACAACAGCAG
>JAWQFJ010011455.1:27500-35000 GCA_034096865.1 Theodoxus fluviatilis
CAAAGCAGTCACATTACCTCCCCTGCAAGAATATATTGGCCCCTTGGCGAACGCCTAACTACGCTAATGAACGCATTTTTTTAAAGATCGGGATTTGACCTAAGGTTTGTTCAAGAGGCGGAGCGCTGCGAAGCGCTCCACGCGCTTCACTCCTGAACGCCAATTTTGGGGCGTGTTTCACTCAGCGCTGAGCATCACAGAGAAGCGCGCATCCGAGGTGATTCACACGATTTTCAAAATGGCGTCTTCGATCCCGAACTGGCTGTCAATGCGTAAAATAACTCTCAGAAACTCCATTATAGGACTGGAACGGGCTTTATTTGCCCCAAGCGCTCTGTATGCGCGAGTAATGGCAGGTAAAGATGACACAGTAGTGGACTTTATTCATGCAAACTATATTTAAACGTGCATAAACGACGTCTGTGGCAAAGAATGCACTTTCTTTAGTGTCTAGCAACACATGCGGCGCAGAAGATTTATCTCCCTTTAACAAGTGAAGCGCTTCACTAAAAAAACGTAGGCGTTCACGAGAAGCAGAGAGCGCTCATTTGCCAACATGAAGCGCTCAAGCAGCGCTTCGTACTCCTGAACAAGGCTGTAGTCGCTCGACCCGTCGGCAACTACGCGAGACGAGTAGGGAACGTTGTTCAGGGGCGCGTTGCTTACGCTAGGAACCTTGCAAGATCTTGCGAGGAATAGATCGATGTTAACATGTGTCAACATGATGAAGCAGATATAAAGTAGGTAGCGGCAGCCGAAATTTTTATTCTGGTAAATGCTGTTGAATTGTGCATTTTTACAAAGAGATTGGTCATACAAGATAAACTAACTATAATAAAAAAAGAGAGCAAGAGGATATTTGCTTTAGCTGCGGTGATATACCACTTTCAACATGCTCTTCCGTCAACGAGAGGAAAATAACCAGTGTGCCCCCAACTTAACCACCTGCAATACTTGCCACCAAAGGGCCTTAATAAGATACAGCAATTTTACAAACCCTTGGTTATTGGGAATTCACTGTGCCAAAAGTAACGCTTTATGAGTAAAATTGCATGATATACAATAGACCAAACTAGGGAAAATATACTATTTTCAAGCGTAGAAATATGCTACAAATGGCATGTTTGAAGGGCTCACGTGCAGAATGAAATAAGTAAACAAGTCCCAAAATGAAATTTCGAAGTAATTATTTACGAGACAGTTCAGTGTTTGTAAGCTTTCAGAGGCTGGCCACACTGGTGGACTCGTCCGTGGAGAGGGGTGTGAGAAATACAGCCACGTTGGCGGGCCACTGAGCAGTCGTGTGGCAGGCCACACCAGCTAGCGGGCCACACAAGGTAGCGGGCCACACAGCCTTTGCTTGGCAAGCGATCTCGGTAGGCCAGTCTGGAGTGAATTCACAGTGATTCACACTCATTACGAGAAAAGTATCTGAAGATTCGGGAGAAAAAAACAACTCGTAAGACCACAACCACTCAGATGTTGTGTCTAGCTAGCTTGTGTGGCCCGCCAGCTTGGCAGTCTTTACCACATCCCTCTCCTCGGACGAGTCCACTAGTGTGGCCCGTCTCTGGAAGCTTTTCCTTTTTTCCAAACTGCACACTTTATTAAAATAAAATCGTCCATGTACCAAACTTTGCAAAATCTTAAATTTCTTACATGGAAAAACCTAGTTTCAAGGGCATGACAAATTTGAAACTCTAATATAATCCAACAAATGAAGATACACCAAAAAGAGTATGTAAGCTGGTTTGTTACACTACATGTTACTCAGCCATATAGCAACTAATATACACAAGTTACTCCCATTAATTTAAAAAGGATTAACACATAAACAAGACCGTTGGAAATTGGAGATGGCAAACTTCAAAGAGGTTGTTTGTTTTTCAAAAGTACTTCAAGTACAGCTAAAATAGTTCATGTTGCTAGTGTATATGAAACGGATTGTCTGCAAACGTTAACTTGAATCTGATGTCGATCGCGCCCACCATTCTGGTTGCAAGAGTAATCAAGGCGACCTTGTCATTCAACGGAGTTTCCTGCTTTGATTGAGTGGAGTAGGGTTTGCGCGACCTTTATGGCATTAGTTTGGTATCCATCGCATTTTGCCTCAATTCCTCTTTCCAGTGCATGCAGACCTTTATGGCATTAGTTTGGTATCCATGGCATTTTGCCTCAATTCCTCTTTCCAGTGCATGCAGACCTTTATGGCATTAGTTTGGTATCCATGGCATTTTGCCTCAATTCCTCTTTCAGTGCATGCAGACCTTTATGGCATTAGTTTGGTATCCATGGCATTTTGCCTCAATTCCTCTTTCAGTGCATGCAGACCTTTATGGCATTAGTTTGGTATCCATGGCATTTTGCCTCAATTCCTCTTTCCAGTGCATGCAGACCTTTATGGCATTAGTTTGGTATCCATGGCATTTTGCCTCAATTCCTCTTTCAGTGCATGCAGACCTTTATGGCATTAGTTTGGTATCCATGGCATTTTGCCTCAATTCCTCTTTCAGTGCATGCAGACCTTTATGGCATTAGTTTGGTATCCATGGCATTTTGCCTCAATTCCTCTTTCAGTGCATGCAGACCTTTATGGCATTAGTTTGGTATCCATGGCATTTTGCCTCAATTCCTCTTTCCAGTGCATGCAGATCTTTATGGCATTAGTTTGGTATCCATGGCATTTTGCCTCAATTCCTCTTTCAGTGCATGCAGACCTTTATGGCATTAGTTTGGTATCCATGGCATTTTGCCTCAATTCCTCTTTCAGTGCATGCAGACCTTTATGGCATTAGTTTGGTATCCATGGCATTTTGCCTCAATTCCTCTTTCAGTGCATGCAGACCTTTATGGCATTAGTTTGGTATCCATGGCATTTTGCCTCAATTCCTCTTTCAGTGCATGCAGACCTTTATGGCATTAGTTTGGTATCCATGGCATTTTGCCTCAATTCCTCTTTCAGTGCATGCAGACCTTTATGGCATTAGTTTGGTATCCATGGCATTTTGCCTCAATTCCTCTTTCAGTGCATGCAGACCTTTATGGCATTAGTTTGGTATCCATGGCATTTTGCCTCAATTCCTCTTTCAGTGCATGCAGACCTTTATGGCATTAGTTTGGTATCCATGGCATTTTGCCTCAATTCCTCTTTCAGTGCATGCAGACCTTTATGGCATTAGTTTGGTATCCATGGCATTTTGCCTCAATTCCTCTTTCAGTGCATGCAGACCTTTATGGCATTAGTTTGGTATCCATGGCATTTTGCCTCAATTCCTCTTTCAGTGCATGCAGACCTTTATGGCATTAGTTTGGTATCCATGGCATTTTGCCTCAATTCCTCTTTCAGTGCATGCAGACCTTTATGGCATTAGTTTGGTATCCATGGCATTTTGCCTCAATTCCTCTTTCAGTGCATGCAGACCTTTATGGCATTAGTTTGGTATCCATGGCATTTTGCCTCAATTCCTCTTTCAGTGCATGCAGACCTTTATGGCATTAGTTTGGTATCCATGGCATTTTGCCTCAATTCCTCTTTCAGTGCATGCAGACCTTTATGGCATTAGTTTGGTATCCATGGCATTTTGCCTCAATTCCTCTTTCAGTGCATGCAGACCTTTATGGCATTAGTTTGGTATCCATGGCATTTTGCCTCAATTCCTCTTTCAGTGCATGCAGACCTTTATGGCATTAGTTTGGTATCCATGGCATTTTGCCTCAATTCCTCTTTCAGTGCATGCAGACCTTTATGGCATTAGTTTGGTATCCATGGCATTTTGCCTCAATTCCTCTTTCAGTGCATGCAGACCTTTATGGCATTAGTTTGGTATCCATGGCATTTTGCCTCAATTCCTCTTTCAGTGCATGCAGACCTTTATGGCATTAGTTTGGTATCCATGGCATTTTGCCTCAATTCCTCTTTCAGTGCATGCAGACCTTTATGGCATTAGTTTGGTATCCATGGCATTTTGCCTCAATTCCTCTTTCAGTGCATGCAGACCTTTATGGCATTAGTTTGGTATCCATGGCATTTTGCCTCAATTCCTCTTTCAGTGCATGCAGACCTTTATGGCATTAGTTTGGTATCCATGGCATTTTGCCTCAATTCCTCTTTCAGTGCATGCAGACCTTTATGGCATTAGTTTGGTATCCATGGCATTTTGCCTCAATTCCTCTTTCAGTGCATGCAGACCTTTATGGCATTAGTTTGGTATCCATGGCATTTTGCCTCAATTCCTCTTTCAGTGCATGCAGACCTTTATGGCATTAGTTTGGTATCCATGGCATTTTGCCTCAATTCCTCTTTCAGTGCATGCAGACCTTTATGGCATTAGTTTGGTATCCATGGCATTTTGCCTCAATTCCTCTTTTCAGTGCATGCAGAGATGCTCCCGATTGTCTGTAAACTTGACTTTGATTCTGATGTCGATTGGGTGTAGGCATATCTTTCTGCTCGATATTGGAAACAAGGCGACCTCGATTTCAACGAGCTGAGTTCAATGGACGCCCCCGCTTTGATTAGCTGGCGGAAATTTTGCACGTCCTTAACGGCATTAGTTTTGTGTCAGTCGCATTCATCATACAATCCTCCTTCCAGTTCACAAAGAGGCGCTATTGGATGTGTTCCCGATCGTCTGCAAACGCGACTTTGTTTCTGATGTCGATCGTATGCCACTCCGCTCGCTATAGTAAACAAAGGGGACTTCGATTTCAGTGGGGTCCCCCGCTTTGATTAGCTGGCAGAAGGTCTTGTACGACCTTTGTGACGTTAGTTTTGTATCTATCACTTTAAGCAGCACTTATGTTTCTAAAACGTGTAAAATATTATATATGTTATTCAACCTTTTTAACGTAGAAAATGCGAAAAAGATAGCTTGATTTTCAGCACAGTTTTAGTAGGGTTTTTCATGGCATATTAATCGACAGTACCAAGTTTGAGCTTTAGAAAACGACACCAGTAATTTTCCCATTCTGGTCTGAGTTACTTTTGGAATAGCGCAGTGAACGTAAGGCAGAGAAGGGAAATTTCCCTTGCGCGGTGGAAGCCCTTACGGTTTACGCTCACATCACGTTAGAAAATGGCTCGTAGCCGGCGACCGCTGCAAGCGTCAGCGCTTCCCGATTGTGCTCTCTTTCGTTCTTCTTTGCCCTCATACTCACACTCCATGGATATGAAATAAGCAGAAAAGAAAGATGAAAAATTAATCTTTGAGATGCAGTAAGATTTTCTGACAAAGGTGACACTTGCACACCACGACAATCACATACAAAACGAGGTATTTTTAGACTCGCAAAGTGTTTCCCGCATGAACACACGTATGCTGCCGTTTCCCATTCTGTGAACCCGAGTCACGTGACTCCGGCACAGTTCGCAATGAATGCGTAATAGACTTGACCCTTCGCATTAAAGCATTGCGCCAAAAATAGTTCGTTCTGATACTATTTTCCTCCACTTTTTACAGAAATCATTCAGATGTCAAAACTTCTTTCCATTTCAACACAAACATTTTATTTTATCGAATAAACGCTTGTTTATTGCCTCAACAAAAGTAAGTATGAGTTTTGTGCGAAATAGTCTTAGAACTACTTTAACGGCGTATGTCAGGGAGCAGATCGTCTATCCCACAAGCCTCTCGTGTGACCCTCATTTGAAATTTTCGGACTAAATCCTTCCATCACGTGATGTCAACTGTGCTAGAGACTGTTTCGCTGGCAGGCGAAGTCTCCAGTGGACTAGAATGGCCGTTTCCTACATGTATGCAAAGGCAGTCAAATGTTTGACTCATGTTGACACAAGCCTAGTATTTGCCAGCTAGGTAGGCTAAGCAACGCGCCCAAGTCCCTGGTCGGGGTTACTTGATTGCTGTTCTTCATCATTGAGATCGAAACACATCCGCATCTCCATAAACATGGAGGATCACTCCTTCCCTGAGTGACTTTCAGGCTTACTACAGCATCTCCATAAACATGGAGGATCACTCCTTCCCTGAGTGACTTTCAGGCTTACTACAGCATCTCCATAAACATGGAGGATCACTCCTTCCCTGAGTGACTTTCAGGCTTACTACAGCATCTCCATAAACATGGAGGATCACTCCTTCCCTGAGTGACTTTCAGGGCTACTACAGCATCTCCATAAACATGGAGGATCTCTCCTTCCCTGGGTGACTTTCAGGGCTACTACAGCATCTCCATAAACATGGAGGATCTCTCCTTCCCTGGGTGACTTTCAGGCTTACTACAGCATCTCCATAAACATGGAGGATCACTCCTTCCCTGGGTGACTTTCAGGCTTACTACAGCATCTCCATAAACATGGAGGATCACTCCTTCCCTGGGTGACTTTCAGGGCTACTACAGCATCTCCATAAACATGGAGGATCTCTCCTTCCCTGGGTGACTTTCAGGCTTACTACAGCATCTCCATAAACATGGAGGATCACTCCTTCCCTGGGTGACTTTCAGGCTTACTACAGCATCTCCATAAACATGGATGATCACTCCTTCCCTGGGTGACTTTCAGGCTTACTACAGCACTTGGACGAAACTGAGAGGTTTCAGATTTCTTTCGCGCCTGAATTTCTTGAAACGTGTGTGTGTGTGTGTGTGTGTGTGTGTGTGTGTGTGTGTGTGTATGTGTGTGTGTGTGTACGTGTGTGTACGTGTGTGTGTGTGTGTGCGTGTGTGTGTGTACGTGTGTGTGTGTGTGTGTACGTGTGTGCGTGTGTGTGTGTACGTGTGTGTGTGTGTGTGTGTACGTGTGTGTGTGTACGTGTGTGTGTGTATGTGTGTGTGTACGTGTGTGTGTATGTGTGTGTGTATGTGTGTGTGTGTACGTGTGTGTGTGTGTACGTGTGTGTGTGTGTACGCATGTGTGTTTGTATGTGTGTGTGAGTGCGTGTGTGGGTGTGAGTATGTGTGTATTTGTGTACGTGTGTGTGTATGTGTGTGTGTACGTGTGTGTGTATGTGTGTGTGTACGTGTGTGTGTATGTGTGTGTGTGTGTGTGTGTGTGTGTGTGTGTGTGTGTGTACGTGTGTGTGTATGTGTGTGTGTACGTGTGTGTGTACGTGTGTGTGTACGTGTGTGTGTGTGTACGTATGTGTGTGTGTGTACGTGTGTGTGTGTGTGTGTGTACGTGTGTGTGTGTGTGTGTGTGTGTGCGTGTGTGTGTGTGTGTGTGCGTGCGCGCGCGCGTGTGGAAATGTTGTGAGGCTCCGTGGCCGAGTGGTCAGCGCGCTTGACCTGCGGTCGCTTGTGGCTAGCGGGTGCGAAGTTCGAAGCTGCTCGGATTCTAGAATTGCATCCTTGAGCAAGATGCTATACTTACATCGTGTATCCCCACCCAGGAGTAAAACGGGTACCTGTGAGGGCTGAGCTGGAAATATGTGAGAGATAACTTTGGCTCGTTCACCCGCATCCTGGTTTTATGCTCCCAGGGAGGTGAGACGGTGTTGGGATGATACAAAGAGGAAGCCCGATGACCAGGGGGTAAATGTGTGC
>JAWQFJ010011455.1:40000-45000 GCA_034096865.1 Theodoxus fluviatilis
CAGCCAGGTTGGATAGTATCTTTGACTAGATGTATAAAATGGAGTTGCCCTTCCATAAAAGTGTGATGGAGTTATTTCCCTTGAATTGTGCGATGTTACTGCATTGAAATTTAACACATAAAATATGTACATGGAATCCTCGAAACAGAAAAAGATTAACGCAAGACCATGAACAGAGAGCTACTGCATTAGAGATAACCGAAAGGATTATAATGTACAAGCACTTTTTAAACATGGAGACCTATCAATTGGCAAGACATGAACCACTGGCTCGACGTGAGGTTTCGTTGATGAAGTTACCGCCGGATCGATGTGACGTCACTGGTCTTCCATAACATGCAACGTCTGACAGACCGTATGTCTTCTTCTCTCCCTCCTTTCATCCACCCATCCCTCCCTCCCTCCCTCCCTCCTTTTTTCTCTCTACCCATTCATCCATCCATCCATCCATAGACCATCCATCTATCCATCCATCCATCCACCCACCCATTCATCCATCCATCCCTCCCTTCATCCATTCATCCATCCATCCGTCCATCCATCCACCCACCCAACCATCCCTCCATCCATCCATCCCTCCCTTCATCCATCCATCCGTCCATCCATCCACCCATCCATCCATCCACCCACCCATTCATCCATCCATCCACCCACCCACCCATCCCTCCATCCATCCACCCCTCCATTCCTCCCTCCATCCATTCATCCATTCATCCATCCACCCACCCATCCATCCATCCATACATTCATCCTTCCACCCACCCACCCATCCATCCATCCATCCATCGATCCATCCACCCACCCATCCACCAATCCACTAACGAGACTGCTGTATGAAGGTCTCTGGTCAGGTTCTGAAGGTTTGATGTGTTTTAATCTGCATTGACATGTGTATGATGGGCGTTACTACAAATAGTGTGCCACGACATTATGCATGAATTACGCCACGCTTGCTTTTACACGTTGCCGATCCGTTGTGCGAAATGACGAAGGAGTAGGCATTTCAGTTATTCAATAAAGACATAAGTACGAAGTTATTTAAACCATGTTTATCGTACAAAGTAAAATATGAATTTAAACAGTGTTTAAGTTCATCAAAGAGGCAAACACATTTTTACTGGGGTCTTAGTACAGGTGAAGGAATGTGCATGCTTTGCGCGAGTGTATATTTGAATAGAAGTATATTAGCACCTACGTGCGTGGGGATATGTGTGCGTGTGTGTGTCCGTGTGCCCGTGTGTGTATGTGCGTGTTTATGGACGATATACTAATTGCATTTTCGCATCGAAACGGATCTGTAGTTTCTAAATATCATCAACCGTCACCTTGTTTCCAATCACTGACTCGTCATACCCCTGTTTGAATGAACTTTCACCACAATGACACTGCAAATCGGCATGAGTATGTCTGTAATCACCTGAGTGAGAAACAAAACGTTCTCATATCAGTGTACGGAAGTAGACCGCAGTACAATCCTCGTGCTGTCTGCACATCCAGGCTGCGGTTCGTTGCTATCATGAAGTTTGCAGTCACAGCACGTCCACCCTCCACCCATCGTCGTCTGTTTTGGCGCTCCGCAGCCCTTATCTGCAGTTAGATTTAGCCGCGTGTAGGGTTTACTTATTTTGTAAATCCATGTTTAGAAACTGAAATGCAAAAACAAAATAAAGGCTGCCAATATCCGAGTGTGCCACAAAGAATCGGGGAGGGTACCGTAATTTTCCCGCAGTTGTGCAGAAAACGGCTGCTGTGCAGACAACGACTGCTGAAGAGACAACGGCTGCTGTACAGACAACGGCTGCTGTACAGACAACGGCTGCTGAAGAGACAACGGCTGCTGAACAGACAACGGCTGCTGTACAGACAACGGCTGCTGTACAGACAACGGCTGCTGTACAGACAACGGCTGCTGTACAGACAACGGCTGCTGTACAGACAACGGCTGCTGTACAGACAACGGCTGCTGTACAGACAACGGCTGCTGAACAGACAACGGCTGCTAAATAGACAACGGCTGATGTATAGACAACGTCTGATGTATAGACAACGCCTGCTGAAGAGACAACGGCTGCTGAAGAGACAACGGCTGCTGTAGACACCAGTTGCTGTTAAAACAGCAATGACTGAAGTCACAGCGTTGACCGGAAATAACAGACGCAGCAAGGACTCATGGATATGTATACTCGAGTATCGTCTCATTTGAAATATAAAAATCCTCAAGTAGAACCACATTTGGTGCCATTCTATCATCGTAAAGCGCAGCTCACTACACAAGAAGGAAGGGCTGGGTGGTGGTGGTGGTGGTGGTGGTGGTGGTGGTGGTGGTGGTGGTGATGGTGGTGGTGGTGATGGTAGTGGTGGTGGTGGTGGTGGTGGGGATGGAAAGGGGGAGAGGATTAGGGAATAATTTTCTTGCACGAGGAGAAATGAAAATACAAGAACTGTGAGCTGACTGTACATCAGTCTTTCGCAAACTAGGGGCTCCCATGGGGACAATTTCTCCAAAGTCTACCATTCCCGTCTCCAGGCTCTGGTGAGGTCAGTCGGCACTGGAGGCAGCCAGCGCCATCTGGCGGTGGCTGAAGATAAGTGTGTGGCGTTGGTACTGCCCCGACTTCCGGAACTCCCAGTCTGTGCCGTGCAGACGGTCCAGAAGGCCAAGCACCCCGTAGTTGCCTCGAAACCTTCCAAGAGAAAACAATTAAAAAACAGTAATGTTTTGTCCTTTCGTTTGTATAATGTGCTGCTGCTTCCTTGTCGACTGTTAGTGATGAACATTAAAATGCGTTACCGTTTTGTTTGTCCCTGTATATTTTTTTCTGTTGGTTGCGATTTGTCTCGTCTTGTCGTTTGTATATAATGCGTTTCCTTTTTAACATCAATCTGCCGTATTTTCTCGTTGTTCTTTTTTCATGTTTGTTGTTTTCTTGATAGCTATACATGATAAGTTCTTTTGAACATCACATTGTTACTATAGTAACATTTCTCATTTTCCAGAGATCTGACCTCTGGACCAGTTCCGTCCAGTCATCAAGTCTGCGGCCAGAGTTGACCTTGCGTCCGAGTGACTCTGACTTCCAACCTTGGCAAGGTGGATGAGTCAAGTCGAGGTGAAAACGTTTGAAATACATGCAATAAAGTGCGTTGCCCACTTCGTAAAAGCACAATAGTGTACCGCATCGTCTAGTGGCGACGTCATGTGCTATACTTAGATCTGAGTCACGTGGACATCGTACAAAACTGCTCAAAGGAGGAGTTGAAGACTGCCCATGATACGCTCATGCTAGTTTACTACGGGTGAAGTGTGACAGGTTAGAAGCGCTCTGACGAAGTTCGAGTGCAGCTCTACGTCATCAGATTGTGTGAAGTTACTTTTTTCAGCGAAGACACCGGTGGATGGTAATTTTCGCTTTATGGGTTCGCCAAGCTTGGGTTGTTTCTCACACGTAAGCATTTCAAGTAACAATAATTCCGAGAAAGTGCAAGTCGTGATGTGCACCAGCGCGTCTACAACTGGGACCGCTATATCTTTCTATTCTTACCTGAGGTGATGGAAATCGTGGAATTCGGGTGAGGGAAGCAGAGGTAGATGATAGCCACTGTGATGTATGACGGTTGTGGCCAAAGCGAGGCTAAACCACACCCATGTCGTGACGAGATTTGACTGACAGGCCACTGGACCAATGGCCAGAGGGAAGACGTTGGACAAGAAGAATTCGATTGGATGGGCGTAGACAGCAACCACTCCCACGGGAGCCGTCCACTCGTGATGTTTCTTGTGGATGGACTTGTAGAAGTACGGATGATGGAGTAGCCTGAGAAAAACGGGGAATAGGGTTTTTTGGAGAGAAAAAAACCAACCACAACCACCACTACCGCAGCCACGGCCACCGCCACTGCCACCGCTACAGCCACCACCATCATCATCCATCATCATCCATCTTCATCATCATCATCATCATCATCATCATCATCATCATCATCATCATTATCATCATCAACATCATCATCATCATCATCATCATCATCATCATCATCATCATCATCATCATCATCATCATCATCATCATCACCATCATCATCATCACCATCATCATCACCACCACCACCACCACAACCACCACCACCATCCACACGACCACACCACTACCACCACCATTACCACCACAACCACCACCACTACCACCATCACCACCACCATTACAACCACCATCACCACCACGAGTACCACCACCACCACGACCACCACCACCACCACCATCACTATTCATGTTCCTTTGTTCTATTTCGTCTTTGGCCTAATGCTAAAACAGGAAGGACTTGCCAGAAACTTTCGCTGGCCCTCACTGACAGAGAAGCCTCAACCTGTGTAAGCAAGTGCAGAATGGACGGTGGAGTTACCCAAGAGATAGGCAGAGCTGCGCTGCAAGACTAATGTACTGAAGTGGTGGATGGGCGGGGTCAAGAAGATGTTCCAGCTAGAAAGAGGGGGAGCCAGAAGGATGATCTCTTGGACTCCATAGCCAGCACTTCTCGTTCCTTGCTACCAACACAGACGCCACTCACCAGTGCGAGTAGAAGAATCCGACTTCTTCCATTGCCGCGAATATGGCCAGGTCTCTCAGGAAGGTCAGAGGATGGGGAAGGGTCAAAGTCAGGTCCGAACCCCTCCAAGCCAGGACTTGGCTGACGAGGAAAACGAAAGGCACGCCCACACAAACTTGGTTGAAAACGACGTTCTTCAGCAAATTCCTGAGTTTGGCTCCACCAAGCTGTCAATCAAAAAACGTTGAATGGCAGATACGCTCAAGCTATGAAACGTGTTTCTTGAGTTTGTTTCAAAGCTACCTTTACAGAAGAAAAAAAAAACAAAACACAAAAAAACAGTGGTGTTTTGTGACTGCAAAACTGATCGCTGTATCATCAGTTAAAGTGCACCCAGCATGTGCCCGTCTGTTCTGGACTTAATTTGATTGGATGTCCCTGTTTAGTTAATGTCC
>JAWQFJ010011455.1:50000-52500 GCA_034096865.1 Theodoxus fluviatilis
GACTGGCGAATATTGGTTCCGGATCAGGAATGGGTTCAGCGTCAAACGCGGTGATTCTGTTGAGATGACGAAAATCTATACAAAAGCGAACAGACCCGTCCTTTTTCCGAACCAAAACTATTGGAGAGCTGAAAGGAGATTGAGACGGTTCAATAACCCCCAGATCTAGCATTTTCAGCACTTCCTCTTCCACAATGCTCTCGGATTGGAACGGAAGAGGATATGGTTTCACATTAACCACTCTGTCTTCCAACAACCTGATGGAATGGTGAACGAGTTGAGTTTGCCCAGGTACATCTGTGAAGACGTCGGCGTGTGACTGAAATACTTTCTCCAAATCAGATTTTTGGGTGTGAGACAATTCCGGAGCATACTTGATATCATGATATGACTCGGTTGGCACCATGTTTGGAGTCCTCAACATCACACTATCCACATCTGCATCAGGACACGCACTGTCCCCCATGATGACCGAAATGGCCGCCTCATGTATGAGATCACGATCCATGTATTTCTTGAGAATGTTGATGTGAAAAGTCCTGTTCTTTCCATCTGACATCCTAACCACATAGTCACACGGACCCACCTGTTTGTCGACGACAAACGGACCCTGCCACCTCAAGAGCAATTTCTTTTTGCTGGTGGGCAACAGTACGAGTACTTTGTCACCTACTTCAAGGTGACGCATTTTTGCCTTTCGCCCGTAGTAAGCCGCACTGCGCTCCTGCGCCTGGCCCAACGCATCCTGAGCGCGCTCCATCGACTCTTTCAGAGTCTGCTTCAGATCGGATACAAATTGATGAACCAACTGAGTTTCGTTGGGAGCATTTCCGACCCAGAGATCATGCAGGATTCGAGCCGGCCCTCTTGGAGTCCGCCCGTACAGTAACTCAAATGGAGCAAAGCCAGTGCTGGTCTGGGGAATTTCACGGTAGGCGAAGAGAGCGTGGGAAACGTATCTATCCCAATCCCGCGGTTTTTCTTCCGTCAGTTTCCTCAGCATGCCCTTCAACGTGCCATTGAAGCGCTCCACCAATCCGTTGGTCTGCGGATGATACGGCGTAGAGTGCACTTGCACGACGGAGAGCAGTCGAGCCACGCTCTTCATGAAGTCCGAAACGAATTGCGATCCAAGATCCGATAATATCTCGTCTGGTACCCCCGTGCGGGAGAACACCTGCACCAAAGCTTCAGCTACAGCTTCACTATCGATGGACTGAAGAGGCACTGCCTCGGGATATCGGGTAGCAACGTCCACCATGGTGAGAATGTGTTTGTGGCCTCTCGCCGACGCAGGAACAATAGGTCCGATGAGATCCACCACTACCCGTCGAAAAGGAGTGTCAATGAGGGGCATCCGCTGCAGTGGCGCCGGTTTCACTCGCCCTTTTGGTGAAGTTCGTTGACAGATGTCACAAGATTTGCAGTAACTGGCCACGTCCCTCCGAACTGATGGCCAAAAGAATAAGGGTCTAATTCTCTTCAGAGTGCTTCCCACTCCCATGTGACCCCCAAAAGTTCCGTCATGAGCAGCGATGAGAACGGATTCCCGCAAGTCCTTCGGCACCACCAACTGGCACGTGACATCCTTGGCGAGTTTCCTGATCACTTGTCGGTACATCAGCCCATCCCTAATGATGAAGGATTTGATTGACTGAGCATCTTCATATCTACGTTCATCTTTTGCCTCTTGGAAGATGGTCTTCAGCGACGGATCCTCTCGCTGCAGACTCTGCAGTTGCCGTGGACCGATGTCCAATTTTGGGCATTTGGCCGTCAGCAACGGTCGAAATGGCTTGTGCTCTTTTTCCGTCTGAGCACGTGTTTGCACAGCCCCCACTATCTCCGTGCATTCAAACGTCGCACCCGGAATCCGTCCCAGGATGACATCACAGACAGGATCGTCAATGACACAGGCTTCCACCCGACCCTCGAAAAATGGTGTAAACAATTGAATCGAAGCCACAGGTAGTTCCACCACATCCCCAGCAAATTGGCGACACCTTCTCACTCTGCCTGTGAATTGATGCGGCAACACCAAGGATCTCTTGACCCCCACCGTGGAGCAACCCGAATCGAGCATGACTTTCACAACTTTTTCATTCACCCTTCCCTCACAAATCTGCAAGGACTCTGGCAATCCCGAGTCGGACGCCATTGCGAAACCAACGTCATGACATGATGTTTCGCTTACAGCTGGACCCGGCATGACAGAGCCTCCTGGAAACAATACGTCAACGAATGCCGCCGTGACTTGAGAGGTGCGAACCAGATCCGGGCAATCCTTCCTGATGTGTCCTTCCTTCTGACAATGCCAGCACGTGAGGTATTGTACACCCGAGCCCTGAACACAACCACCCGACTGCGACATTCCAGCGGAACGATTCCCGTTTGAAAACCGAGTAGATCCAAAAGACCTTGGTCCATCTTGCTGTCCAAAAGTTCGACCTCTCCCAGGGACTTTGAACCTTCTTCCCGGTGACGACTCAGGAGCGATGCC
>JAWQFJ010011455.1:57500-60000 GCA_034096865.1 Theodoxus fluviatilis
GAGAGAGAGACAGAGAGACAGAGACAGAGACAGAGACAGAGATAGACAGAGACAGACAGACAGACAGACAGACGGACGGACGGACGGACGGACGGACGGACGGACGGACAGACAGACATACAGACAGACAGACAGACAGAGACAGAGACAGAGAGACAGAGAGAGACAGACAGATAGAGAAACAGACACAGAGAGACAGAGACAACGAGTTGCACAGAGAGAAAGACAGAGCGAGAGAGGGAGAAAGACAGAGAGAACAGAGAGAGAGAGATAGATAGAGAGAGAGAGAGAGAGAGAGAGAGAGAGAGAGAGAAGGGAGGGAGGGAGGGAGGGAGGGAGGGAGGGAGGGAGGGAGGGAGGGAGGGAGGGAGGGAGAGAGGGAGGGAGGCAGGCAGGCAGGCAAGAAGGGGGGGGGGGGGGGGGAGAGAGAGAGAGAGAGAGAGAGAGAGAGAGAGAGAGAGAGAGAGAGAGAGAGAGAGAGAGAGAGAGAGAGAGAGAGAGAGAGAGAGAGAGAGAGAGAGAGAGAGAGAGAGAGAGAGAGCACGTGTACGTGAACATTATGTACGCCCTTTAACCACAGTGGAAAATGTCTGGAAGGTGGGGGAGGAGGTGGTGGGTGTAGCATTGGGTTTGGAAATGACAGTGTGTTTGTGTTTTTGTGTTTGTGCGTGTACGCGCGCACGTGTGTGTGTGTGTGTGTGCGCGCGCGTGAGTACGTGTGTGTGTGTGTGTGTGTGTGTGTGTGTGTGTGTGTTTGTCCATTGTGGGCGCGCACACGGGTAAGTTTTGAGTTGAGAGAAAACAACAGGGTAAACATTTTGTCAAGCAGCCACTCAAAAAAAAGAAGTAAAAAGACTTTGTTTTGGTATGAATCTCTATAATTATCTGTATCTAAGCGTGAGTTTTGTTGTGTATCTCTTTTTCAGTGAGTCAAGATGTACCAGGCTGCTTCAATGTAATCAAAGATTATAGGTTACACAAAGATAGTTCAATAGCTCATTGTTGTGAGGATCGAGACACGTTGCGCCCCCAAGCGGGAACGTACATGGGTGAATCAAGGGAAGTAATCACACCGCTTAGAGACATGTAAAATTACTTGTTTATCGACGCGTTCCTGATGCGTTCCGATCATGTTTGTGAATAAATTTACGGTGTAATGTGTAATGAAATGATTTGCTGCAATAATGGGGGTGTTTTGGCTTTGTTTTTTTGTAGCAGGCGTTGTGAAATCAAACTCGACCTAGATCTACATGGTATGATTTGACTGGGAACGATCTATTTTTTCATTATTATCGAAGAATGCAAGCTTGTTTATCAACGTATACACCCATGTGGAATATCTTTAGGTAATGCAAAGCAATACATACCTGTCAAGAAGGTGATTTGCTGCCAGAAAGTCATTCAATGAAGTGAATTCAGTTGCCGCTTCGGCAAAGATTATAGTTACAATCAAGCGTCGACATGCGACCTGCATTTCGATTGTTAAAAAGTAGGAGCTTTCACTACCTTTTGATGCATTCAACACACAGCTTTGATAAATTAATGCTGTTCATGGCTTACATTTTCTTTGGATGGGTTTCTAGTATCCCAAAATATAGCGTTTTCTGTGCAAACCGGAGAGCTCCACCATTGAATTGTGCAAATAGTAGACATATCCGCCACATCTACACGAAAGCAGTCCTCTGATTGGTTCCCTGAATAGAATCCTCCAATCAGCAGGCAGCTTTTTTCGCCGTCTTGTCGCTAAGCGGTGTGATTACTTCCCTTGATTCACCCATGTGCCCTGCCGCTTGGTGCAGCATCTTGTAACTTTATATAGCAAAAGCTCGGCATGAACTATCTTTGTGTAACCTATAATCTTTGATGTAATAGCTGATTTTAATATTTGATTTGTGTTTGTTTACTCTGCTAACCGAAAAAAAAGTTTGTTTTCAACCAATTTGCTTGTTTGTCATGCTGATATCATCGTCTTTTTCATCAATGTCGTTCTCGCTGCAGGTCATCGCCATCAACCGCTGCATTGCTGTCCTGCTGCCTTTGAAGGCGCGCATACTGCTGACGTCACAGAGAATGACGATTGCGGTAGCTGCTGTCTACGTCATCGTTATTGCGATGATTGGCCCCATGTACGTCACTGGGGAGATCGAGTGGAGACCTGATCCCCTGACCAATCGCAGCAAAGCTTACTATGTGTTGACCAAGTTCTACATGGAGGTAAGGAATTAACTGTTCGCAGCCACGCCCACAAATGCCACCCAATCGGTGCGCATACACTTATTATTCAGTTCCAGTTTGGCAATTTCCACAAGCCGACTCCTGTTGAGAAATATGCGGAGCTTACGCTCCAGGAGAAACACACTGCTACGGTCAAAACGTGTGTGTGTGTGTGTGTGTGTGTGTGTGTGTGTGTGTGTGTGTATGTGTATGTGTGTGCGTTTATGTTTGTGTGTCTCTGTGTGTGTGTGCGCGTGTGTGTGTGTGTATGTGTGTGTGTATGTTT
>JAWQFJ010011455.1:62500-77822 GCA_034096865.1 Theodoxus fluviatilis
TCAGCAGAAGCGATGCATTTAGCAAATAAGCGTATTATTTTCCCCATTAATTGTGCAGTCGTCTCTGATACCTCATTAAGTTTTAAAAGCGAAAATGTAGAATCTAATTATTGCCCGCAGAGATGTAGTGATTCCTTTTGAGTAACGCTGTATTCAATTTCAAAACAGTGAATTCAAGTTTGTAATGTTCAGAACATGACTTCGATTGCCATTCTAAACTATACATTCAGACTGGCACTGGTTCTTGCATACGCACTTTGTTTGAGCAAAATGTCTGTTTGCTATTGTCTTGCACGAGCGCACGAGCACGAACGCACACACATATATAGATACACACGCGCTCATACATGCACACGCATACAAACACACATACACACACATACATACACACACAATGCACAAACACATACACACACGCATACATACACACATACACACACATATACACACACATACACACACATACATACACACACAATGCACAAACACACACACACACGCAACCACGCGAGCAGTCACTGCTCATTTGCCCAGGCATACACAAACACACATACACACACACGCGTGCACACAAACACACAAACATGCGCGCACACAAACAAACACAAGTACACAACTGAAACACACATACACACTCACACACACACACGCATTCACACACGCATTCACACACACACACACACATTCACACACACACTCACACGCATTCACACACACACACACACACACACACACGCGCGCACACGCACACACGCTGCATGGTGTTCCTTTGTCGAACAGTATCGGTGTTCCCATACAAGAGATCGCGGACGAAATTCAGCAACTCAGAGCCTGCAGCGTGGCTACGGCTGAATGAAAATGACTTAAAATTACAATATGCTACATACATATCGACTATTTTGTGGCTCAGCGGAAATGAATGGAAATTGCAGTGAGCAACTTTCATATTGTGAAGTTTTATGGCTAGATGGAAAGGAACTGCAGTGTGCCAGTTTGATAGCGTGGTTTCATTGCTAGTTGGAAATGGGTGGAAATTACACTGCGCCAGTTTCATATTGTGTGGTATTATGGCTAGATGGAATTGGATGGAAACTGCATTATGCCAGTTTCATATTGTGTGATTTTATAGCTAGTTGGAAATCGGTGGAAATGGCAGTGTGCTACATTCATATTGTCTGGTTTTGTTGCTCAGCGGAAATCACACCGCGCCAATTTCATATTGTGTGGTTTGATGGCTAGTTGGAATGGGTGGAAACTGCAGTGTTCCAGTTTGATAGAGTGGTTTCATAGCTAGCTGGAAATGGGTGGAAATTGCAGTGCGCCAATTTCATATTGTCTGGTATTTTGGCTAGAAGGACATGGATGGACACTGCAGTGTTCCAGTTTGATAGCGTTTGATTACATGGCTAGATGGGAATGGATGGAAATTGCAATGTGCCACTTTCATATACTTGGATTTTACGGTTAGATATAAATGACAGGAAACTGCGGTGAGCCACTCTCATATCGTCTGGTTTTATGGCTAGATTGAAGTGGATGGAAATTCCCGTAAATCACTTTCATGGAGTGCGGTTTTGCCAAGGGTAAGAACACGTCACCGTACCTGAATAAACGAGGCTACGGTTGACCGTCATCTCGATGACGTCATGCGTCGTGCCGCCTTCGTTCATGGGCCCAAGCAGGGCTGGTGCCCCACCCTGGATGGACATCTCGGGAACAGAGTGGGCACTGGACTGAGGCTGTCGCTTGGGGTGGGGTGGGGTGGGGTGGGGTGGGGGTGGTGGTGGTGGTGGTGGTGGTGGTGTGGGGTGGGGTGGGGTGGGGGTGGGGTGGGGTGGGGTGGTGGTGGGGTGGGGTGGGGGTGGGGTGGGGTGGGGTGGGGTGGGGTGGGGTGGGGTGGGGTGGGGGGTTTGGTGGTGGTGGCTTCTTGCCATCCCTGGCACCGAGGGCACGCTCTCTCAGGCTGCTGTGGAAGGAGGAACTGGACTGCCTTGTGAAACCCCACCAGTCCTGACGAGTCCGAGCACGTACACACGTACGTGCGCACACACACATACATTCACACGCACACATAAACACGCACACACACACACATTCACACGCACACATAAACACGCACACACACACTTACATTCACACGCACACATAAACACGCACACACACACTTACATTCACACGCACACATAAACACGCACACACACACTTACATTCACACGCACACATAAACACGCACACACACACACATTCACACGCACACATAAACACGCACACACACACTTACATTCACACGCACACATAAACACGCACACACACACATTCACACGCACACATAAACACGCACACACACACTTACATTCACACGCACACATAAACACGCACACACACACTTACATTCACACGCACACATAAACACGCACACACATACACGCACACTTACACACACACGCACACACACATGCCTCCAAACGCGCACAATCACACGCGTGTACCCGAACATGACGCAGTCGTTATTTAAAATTCAAAGGAAGGCGGCAATTTGCATGTACATTTACTTAGTGCCGTGTCCTCTCTGATTTGTATAGGTCATTCCAACGTTGCACTTCGGTTGTAATTTTTCCTCAAGGTGTCGACTTTGTTGCACTGATGTACCCTAGTTCTCAGTTCTACGAGATTTGATTTGTTGGAATGAGGATAGCCAGTTGGGGTTCTGGACTGTCATCTGAGCATCCGGGAAACGATCTCCGAATGCAACCATCGCCGCTTGCCACATTGAGGGCGCTGTTGTCTTGGAGGAAGAATGGATGGACGGTGTTCTACGGCCTATCAGCCTTTTTAGGCTATGTATGGCCATTAAGCATGATAACCACTAGAACAGTTGAGAGTAAACGCTAATCGAGTCACGATGTCCCTAATTATCGCCTCTTACGAATTTGCTTAGGGAGATGCGGTGGGTCTATTCTGACCCCCAATACACAGGGGGTCTAATCTGACCCCCAATACACAGGGGGTCTATTCTGACCCCCAATACACAGGGGGTCTATTCTGACCCCCAATACACAGGGGGTCTATTCTGACCCCCAATACACAGGGGGAGTTCTCTTGGAGGCCAGGCATGATGACCCCCTTGTCGAAGTTTGAATGTACCGGTATGAAATTGTGCAGGTGACAGCCATCATCCTTCTCCCCTCCCCACCCCTCACCCTCCTCCATTATTGTCGTCATCAGTTATAGCTGTCGAACATCATCGCTGTTGTTGTAGTTATTTGTAATATATATATATATATATATATATATATATATATATATATATATATATATATATATATATATCTGTTTGACTGTCTCTATTAAACGACATATGACTGGGAAGAGACCATGCACATTGTTACGTAGTTTGTCCTTTAACTCAAAAGAAACGAGCATCGATCACTGCGATTGATAATGAACACTTCCTCTGCTAGCCTGTTTCCGAAATTTTACTGATTTTTGTTTAGCGCCTTTTCACCTACGCCCGAGGCTCGAAGCACTTTGTTCCTGTGCCTGGTTCCTTAGAAAGAAGACAACATGAGTCCTTGTGTCGAACCTTTTTCAGCGACATACAACCTTTGACCCCGCACTAAGAAGTCAATTCTACTTGTATCTCAAGCAAAATTTAGCTATGACTCACTTTAGGGGGATTGGGACTTGATTGTCGGTTTCCAGATCTCTGGAGAAACTGATTTGTGGCCTTTTTTCCGGCTGTATCTGAATATTTGAGTCGATCTGCGGCTTATAATTTTTTTAAATTAAAGTAGTATCCTCAGAGAGATACATTGATTTTGTTTTAATGAGCTCTCACAGTTGTTTTTAAAATATGTTGAATGCCATAAATGCCCGAATAAACTGCGTTTGATTTTGCATGAAATAATCAGATTCACTTTTTAAAAATTGTCATCTTAAAGAGCATGACACTGTCTTTTGGAGATGCCACATAACTCAAAACTGACGGACAGCACGATGCGAGGGGGTGACACTTGTGCAGGCGAGTCGTACGTGGAGCCAGGTGCCAGCGCGTTTTTCCGTTCTGGGAGCTTTGCAACTTGATGCTATTTTAGCGCCACATTGAAGGTTAAAACCCGTCAACACATAATGTCCCATACAGGGTTAACGTCTCACCATACACTTGTTGCTCTGACGTGCACCCGTTTTACCCAATGTCATACAACAACAGTAATAATAACAACAACAATGATTATACTTTTATTTCATGCTCAAATACATGAGAATTCTTTGTGAGTACTTTCACCCCCGGTCGCCACATTGCAGCGCCCAGTACCCGGTTTTACTCCTGGGTAGGAGCTAGAGGCAATGCGGGTGAAGCACCTTGCCCAAGGATGCGACTCTAGGATCTGTGCAGAACTGAACCCTGCACCAGCCAGCCGCGAGGCGAGCGTCTTTACCACTGTACTACTAGAGCCCTACGAGATTCACTCCTCAAAAGATTTGACGTGTAAAAGGACAGGCAGATGTTTTATTGCCAGATGTTGATGTTTTCAATATTGTTGGTTGTTGCTTTGCAGTGATGAACTGATGTGTAAATCACTCGCCAATCACTAGTGCACTGATCATTGTAATAAAGGTGAGAGTCGAAATTCGAGAGTTTTGTCTTCACTAATATTGGACTTCCTTCATCTCTGCTTGGCCGCTTGGCACTTAAGCCTCGTTTTAATGGAGCAACACTTTCACCTACATCGCCGTATTAGCAGTCTTATCTAACCAATCAGGACGCAGAACTAGACAAGTTGCGTTCTGATTGGATATATATACATGTCTGAGAATGCTACTACGGGCTAATTATTGCTCATTTAGAACAGGCTTTTAGGGGGGGGGGGGGGGCTTAAAAAGACGCAACACGTATGAGCGTGAGTGTGAGTGTGTATGTGTGTGAGGATGGACGACAGCAGCGTACCAAAGTAACTCCTCTGCGCTGAACTGGCACATGTCGGCAATGTGGTCCAACCAGGAGCTACAAGAACACGCTCAAGAACACACTGTGGCCCTTCAGCATTCCTGTGACAGGGTGAAAAGCCTTGACTGCTGACCGCAGCACTTGGAGGCATCTCACTCACGAAGACTTTAAAGTGGAGTGCAGCCCTGATCGGAAATGCCAGGCAAAAAAAAGGCAGAGTAGGCCTACCGAATCCTGCTGCTGTTACCGTAGCCTGCCCTGTGTGCGGACAACCCTGTGCATCAGAGTTTGGCCTATGGTCCCACATGGACGACACTGACGTCATCTTCGCTCCGCGAAAAATGTCAATGATGATGATGATGATGATGATGATGATGATGATGATGATGATAATGATGATGATAATGATGATGATGATGATGATGATGATGATGATGATGATGATGATGATGATGATGATGATGATGATGATGATGATGATGATGATGATGAGTGTGTGTGGACGTGATTAAGCGTTGGTGAGAGCGATTGTAAATGATTCTGCATGTTTACGCTACCATATAATATATTGACTGGAGGACAAGAGGAGTCCCAAAGGGTCAGAAGGAGCAGAATGCAACATCCTCTCAGCCCTCAGAGCTGATGATATCATGTAGGAAGGGCAGCAGGGATTGCCACGCCAGTGACACACTGGCATATGTCCAGAAGCTGTCCCTAAGCCACGTAACCAAGGTACCACCGTTCAAGACAGACGGTTGCTTAAGGCCGTGGCACTAAGTGCAACAGAAACGCTGTTTCTGCTTCACTGATCTAGACATTTTTGGGGGTGTTTGCACATTGTAAAACTCCTGGAACCTCTCAGCTGCTTGATCCGGCAAGCCATGAAGTATCAGTGGTCCAAGCTTCGCCTGGTAGGCCTACCAAAGGCCCAATGCACGTATTGATTTAAATCATGTAGCTATTTAAGTAAACTACATGAACTTAAAATGTGTTCTAGTTTTGATAAATCAATACTGGTACTCGTTACTAGTAGCTTTTTCTGCGTGTCAGTAATTCTACAAGTGAGCGTTTTGAATGCGAACCAAAGAGGAAAGAGGAGGAGGAGGAAGGAAGGAGGAGGGAGGAGGAAGGAGAAAGGAGGAGGAAGGTGAAAGGAGGAGGAAGGAAAAAGGAGGAGGAAGAGGAAGGAGAAAGGAGGAAGGAGACTGGAGGACTGGAAAGTTCATTAAAATATCTGCTCGCACAGGAAGAAACATGTGTCATGATTCAGACAGTTTTTGTTGCAACTTGTGTGGCGGCCTTTAGTCTTATCGTGAATCCGCGCGTAATACGCATGTCTGTGTGGGACCGTCCTCATTGTACTCATGTGCCGTACACATCTGTGTTAATGTGTGCGTGTGTGTATGCTTCGATGAGTGATTTCGTGCTTATAGTTTCACATACTTTTACACGTGGGTTAGTCAAAGCATGGAGACATGCTGCAGTGGTGTTGTCAGACATCACCTGGCTTCTGCTGCTGCTGATTCCCACACAGAGGTCAGTGCATAACTGGGGCAATACAAGCCAAGCAAAGACAAGCGCACTGTCCAGACATAAAGCAGTCCCCATCTGATTTGCACCCACGAAATGTGCAAGTCGGGATTGTGGAGACGGCCTATTGCAGATGTATGTGTATGTGTGTGCACGCGCTAGCGCTCGTGTGTGCATGCTTGGGTCTGTGTGTGTGTGTTTATGTGGATCGGTGTGTGGATGTATGTGCGTGCGCGCGCACGTTTGTACACCGGGCGAGTAACGCTGAAATGGTCGTTATCGGCAACATTTCCGGACGCTGTACCTGAGGTACTCTGTCCGATTCAGTTTGAAATCTCGTCCTTACAGTCACGTGACATACCGATGATAGCGCTCAGCTCAGACCACAGCAGCCACTCCGCCTGACTGACTTCGCACGCCCGGGGAGTTATGCTAAGATCCGGCCGCGTTAATGTATCTGCGTTTTGTGACGAACGTCTTGCTCGGCGGTACTGTACTCCTTGCACCTTAACGGTCCGCGTGATTCGGGTGTAATCTTAAGCTAAACGATCGACGTTCCGAATGTTTCCGACTTCGACCATTTCAGCAGCGCCAATAAACGTCGTTTAGCTTAAGATTACACCCGAATCACGCGGACCGTTAAGGTGCATGGAGTACAGTACCGCCGAGCAAGACGTTTGTCACAAAATGCAGATTTCTTAACGCGGCCGAATCTTAGCATAACTCCCCGGGCGTGCGAAGTCAGTCAGGCGGAGTGGAGGTTGAGGTCTCGTTCTCGTTCAAATG
This sequence comes from Theodoxus fluviatilis, assembly GCA_034096865.1. NCBI lineage: Eukaryota > Metazoa > Mollusca > Gastropoda > Cycloneritida > Neritidae > Theodoxus > Theodoxus fluviatilis. The sequence goes on from JAWQFJ010011455.1 coordinate 69,765, forward strand.
CCGAGATTTCAAACTAAGGTACTCTGTCCGATCGGACAGAGTACCTCAGGTACTTTGTCCAATCGGACAGAGTACCTCAGGTACTTTGTCCGGAAATGTTTCCGATAACGACCATTTCAGCGCGAGTAACACCTAGAGCTGCTTGGGGGCTGTCCACGGCCAAGCCACTGGGGCAGGCCCAAACGTTCTGTGACAAGAAATTCCATCTGATGATGCTGGCATGTCGTGTGAAGAGATCGAGCTCTAATGCATTAAAATCGGGCTGTGACGACACCCATTAGCCACTAAGGCAACTTGATGGATGATGGGTGAGCATGGATGGAGGAATGAATGGATGGATGCATAGACTTGTAGACGGATGGATGCATCGATAACAGATGGACGAATAGAAGGATGAATGAAGGAGTCGATTTAAATGTGTGACTAAATGCATGAACGAATGAATTTCGATATGCAAGGGAGAACAGATGGATCGACTGCCTGACGAATGGATGAATAGAAGATTAAGGGGAATGAACCGTTGGATGGAACGTAGGATGGAAAAAAGATCGGGAATAATGAGTAGAGAAATGCATGGATGGATGGTCGTATGGATGAATGAATATTGTGAGGACAAAACTAAATACGAAGACGAATGGTTTAATTTTTTCGGTGAATAAACAAAAATGACAAGCGGGACAGGCCAGATCGAGAGAGTTGTGATGTACAAACGACGGAATTAAACATTGTGAACTGAATAATATATGTACATCTGACATGACTCCATTATGTATCTTACTGAGAGAAAAAAAAACAAGTTCCTTAGTACAATGCAGAAGTTTATTGCCAAAAGTAATGCAATTCTGAAAAAGGCATTCTAAACTATGACACCATTTTAAATGGCAACTGTCATAAAGAAATATCACACTATACATGCACAAGTAGTTCTTGTAGTTTACACACACAATATATATACCATGTTTATTGTTCAGTTTATGCATCGCAATTAATGAAATACAGAGAGAGAAAAATCAGCTGTGTTACATGAAAAGAACAACCGACTGTCTCGTATTCAAACAATTTTACAATAAAGGTAGAAACGAAGATTAGAAGGATTTATGGAAATGACCGTAACAATACAAACACCAGGCATCCTAACAAGGGGTCAACGGTCCACTATCGTCTTTCCACTTAACAGTGACTGGCTGAGGTTGCAAAATGTACAACACCAGTTGTCATCATACAATCACAACAAAGACATTACACCAGCTCTCCACACTTCCAGCGTTTCACACATTTTACCCTTATAAACAAAGCACATTTCTGGTGGATGCTGCATGCAAAACACTATGGTAACTTGCACATTGCCGTGAACAAACGTGCGGAAGTAACAATACTTTACTTTGTCTCAAAACAGTTTAAAACTTTCACCCCTGTCATTGGCCGAAATGGTAATACTCTACTAGAACCTGACACGAAACATTTACACAGACAAATGAGTGTTTGCACCACCTCATGTAATACACGACGGCGGTTGCACCTGAGAATGGTATCCAGGCAAGCAACCTGTATGTAAACATCGGAGTACATTGCCACCCCTACCCACAATCCCATTTCACCCCCGACTTTGGTCATTAGTACCATATACTTTTAACAAAAGGTCTTGAACATTTCCAGATCTGCTACGACTGGGTTGATATGGTGCTCACACTATGGAAAGAAAGAAGCTATACGTGCGCACGCAGAAAACTCCATGTCCTAATGTTATGAATGTCCCTTTTCCCTTCCGTTCATTTTTATTTTATTTTCCCTCTTCAAATTCTAAGGATGTAAGATGTGAGCATGAGAAGTTTTCCCGGATTGTGTAGGATCCGTAACGCTTTACAAGAGAGCAATTCCTGCCAGATCACCCCCGCTTATATTTGCGGTCTGAGACCCTCAAAGTTCAAGGAAACAGAAGAATCTATCCACGGCCGCTGAGAGCATTAATTAAGTTACATCCCTTCTCAAAACACAAGACTGCGGTATAGCCAGTGCCAATAATCTGTCACTACTTCGTCACCATCAAAACTTGCATACTAGAGTTTGAAACAATTGAAGAAGAATGGACGCAAGTCTCAGCTCATTGAGAAATGAGTAGTTCATAAGCAATGAACACTGTGGGTCAGCAATTGTGAGTTCTCCATCGCTGGAGTTATCTTTCCGGCAAACGATATAAACAGAGCATCCCGTTGAAAAGTTAAGGATTTGTTGGTATGTTCGCTGTCACAACTTTATAGTGTATATTGATGCATTCTTAATCATTCTGTGTTGCAAGTGGGAAAATGGTGACTATAGGTTTTAGCTGTTATCATTCCCTTACCTTGAGAGTTTGACTGACAAGTTACCATTTTAGAATATTTGCATTTGTGGATGGAGATTTACAGCCTATCAGCCTATTTCTTTCTAGCACAAAAGTGACCCAATTACTTCGAAGAATCCAAGATGACGGATGAAAGGAATGCAGCAAATGTTTTGCTGAGCATCCGGATGTCTTAAGTTTCGATATTTTTATGGTAACGAAATAACAAAACCCTTTTTACAATACAAAATATAGGCTTAAAAATTTGTTTGGGAGTAAAATTGTTGTAATCAGCATTGAAGGCGTCGATCAAAAGCTGCTCGTAATTCAGCTTATAGAACTGTAAAAATTTCAAGCAAAAAAGAACTTGTCTACATTTTTTTATATTATTATTATTATTATTATTATTATTATTATTATTATTATTATTATTATTATTATTATTATTATTCATCCAGCTGCCAGAAACAAAGGACGCTCAAAAGAAGCACAGAGAGGAAGCGGCTGTTTAACAAGCCACAACTCCGGAAGTGCATTCACCGGTTTCTCTGCAGCTCCTAAAACCCCGAGCCAAACATCTGATCTTCATGTGACTCTAGCCTCCTCAGTTGTTTGACACACAAAAAGCTACACCAACTATAATCTCTCTTGGAAATGGTCATCCCCCTCACTACCACCTTCACATTGTAAAAGGAAAAGCGAATCTCCACATGAAGAAAAGAAGGGGGTGGTGGTGGGTGGTGGGTGTGTGTGTGGGAGGGGGTGGGGTGTGTGTGTGTGTGTGTGGATATTTCAGATTTGAAACACGTCAGTCGTATACAAATGGACTCGTATTCTGGAGAAACACGTACGCACTATTCGGTGCCACTGTGACTGATCTAGTAAATGCTCCGAGTTTTTGTTCATGGCGAGATGACGCAAACAAGATCAACCACACCATCACAATGACTTGTGGCCATGGCGCACATGTACAAGGAAATTGACATTGATGAAATTCTAGAATGGTTCAGTATGACACAGCAAAAAGAACTACCACCACAGCAACAGCGTGAGGAGACAAGATGACACCCACCCACCCCCTCCCACTAAAAAGAAAACACCACTTCTAGAAGCTCTTTGGGAGAAACATTAGTTTCAGAATGCTGACGAACTCGATGTGCTCCCACCAGAAGAGACGCAAGTTTTCTTCTGTCATTGCCACCTGTTACACCTTCGTATAAGAGTCATCTAAGTTAAGACCTCTTCTAACCCAACATCCACCCACCCACACACCCCATCTACCGCTCAAGGTTTTAGACTATGACTGGCAGAGGACTAGACGCAATTTCTTGCTTTGAAACAGTACGGCTATCTTGGGTGATAACCATTCTTAAACATTTTGCTGCCAATTGAGTCGGGAGAATGAAATCACACATTACCTCTAATCAAGGGATCCTGAGGGTGATTTATGTCTCAAAGGACAAAACAGCTCAAACAAAGGGTAAGAACGAACGCCATTCTGTGTTTCTGCAATACCTGGGCAGGACAGCTCTCAGCTCAGACAGGGCAACATTCTCACACAGGCTGAGGGTGTCATGAGAAAAGACAGATTCAGACGACACTGGAGGAGATGTGAAGACCAGACTTCAAATGAAAAGTGGGTGGTGGTGGACGAAGTTGGCAGTTGATCCTCTTTCCTCCTTCACCACGACATCCCTGTCTTCTACCACACAAGACCTCCTGTTTGAGGGCTGCCAGTGTCACCTACATCCCAGACACGTGGTGAAAGCAACTTCTCAGCAGTATGCATAAATGGAGAATAAGTATTGCTGCATCAAAGAGACTCGGCTCAAAGCAGTTTAATCTTAGGGCATTACGTTTAGTAATGAGAGTCATGACAATGTATTATTGTGGTGCTGAATTCGTCATCAATGTTTCAATGTGCCTGTTACATTTATATACATTGATGCTCTGGCTGTATGTCTGGCTCCTTTTGATATTTTAAGCACACTTGGAATCATTTGCGTCAGTATGATTCTTTCATGGCCACATGGATGGGAACATTCACAATGGATTATGAACTTGCTTTCAAGGTTATCGATGACTGTAAACTGATGCCCAATTCATCGTACCAGGGGTTCAAGACTGACGTGGAGGAACGATTGGATGTCTCGCTTTCCAGGGGACGAGTGGGAGAGGAGTTCGCCAGATTCGAGCTGAGAGGCAATCCGTGTGGCTCTGACGGACCTACCCACATGACTACCCAGAGAGGAGACTAAGGCAAGACGGTTTTTGTCCCGATTATCAACGGGAGGACAAGGTCTATCTTGACCATGATCCCAGACCCTATCCCCGGGGAAGGGAAATTCGAAAGGACTTCAGTCTCTCTAATATGTAGCTACCCAAATTGGGCTCCTACAGTGGAAAAGAGCCACGGGAACAATTGTATGGTCACATCCAGGAGATGATGGCTATCCGTGACTGGACCTCCAGGGAAGCCACAGCTCAATTGCACTTGTGCCTGAAGGATGCTGCGTTATAGTACATTTACCACCACATCCTTTCCCTGAGGTGTCGTAGAGACTTTGATCTCTGTGCTCCTGCAATGGAGGAGTTCGCAACTAGGGGAATCGGGAAGCTGCATCCCAAGGGAGACTAAATTTGACCCGTTTTCACGAACTGAGTCATAACTCGCATGCAGCAAACATGCGGTAGAGGCAGAGAAAAGTGATGAGGATGGATTTTGTGCATTTTGACTTTTGTAGCAAAATTGAATCTTACATTCACTTTATTTTAATACACAAATGTTAGAAATGTTCTTTTTAGCTTAAAAAAACACATAGAATTTCACTTTATTTACGCCGGTCGTTTTCCTCCGGTAAACGTCACAGGACGCTATGATGTTATATACTAGCAGAATGCTTCAAACCTCAATTTTCGGATCGCGTAAGCCTTGTTCAAATTCTGACAGATCAGAAACTCTCTTCTAATTTGCAACTCATAAATAAACAGCTGTAACCACGAAGAAATGGACCAATGAGAGCTGTAGACAGTGGTTCCACATTGCAACAGAGTTAGAAGGTGCAATGTGATTGGCTGACAGGGAGACAACTTTTGTCGTTCAACATGGCCATTTCCAAAGTGATGGACGAGGAGTGGTACTTGTTTCTGTTGAAATCTGGACAATCGTCAATGTTGCCGCTGGGCCGACCAGCTTGAACTCAGTGCGCTAGTGACGGAATATTGTGGAGACACCAGTACTATTACAAGGAAAGTGAGGAGGAACAAACAAACGAATGAAACAATTACTGCGTATGCCTTGGGCCTGTTACTATTACAAAACGCGTAAGAAAGTGAGGAGGAGGAGGGAAGTTGTGAGATCGGCTGCGTTATGAGATCTTTAGTGTTAGTGTTTCTGTTCAAGCTGAAGTTGCAGCTGACACATAGACAGTGACGGTGTTGTGCCAGGATCAAAATCAAAGAACAATTGAGTTCAAAAGACTAAAAAACGTCTGAACCTCTTAAACTGCATGCATATTTATCATTTTATGTTCAGAAAAATATTTCTCTATCAACCTGCCACATTTGGAGCTGATGAATGTTTTTAAAAGGCCCGTTCCTAAGGAAAAACTGCAAAATAAAAACCGCTGGCGCTGAACCTCCAGGTTTTGGCATATTAAAAAAAAAAAGAAAAAAAAGATCGGGTTCGAACCCGCAACCTCTCGAGAAAAGAGGGGGGAAAAACACACACACATAAAAACACAAAAAACCAGGTCGGGTTCGAACCCACAACCTCTCAAAAAAAGGGAGAGAAAAAAAGGTTCAGCGCAGAATCGAACCTGGTCATGCATGACCAAGTGTCCAATGCTCTACCAGCTGAGCCATTAAAGAATTGACACGACGGAGTGTTTGTAAAGCATTTATAACGTTCTTTTCCCTAAACCCCCTTGCCAGCTATCGGCCCAGGAAACAATCAACCATATATTTTAAACATGATGAATAGGTTCAGTAAGCTCCTATTATGACGTTTTGTTTTGCTTTGGCATGTCATAGACGCTGAATTAACACTCACACAGTCACACAGAGGAGGAGGTGTATTATAGATGTTCACCCCAGACATGTGCATTGCAGCATTCGTACTCATTCACACACAATAATAATAATAATAATAATAATAATAATAATAATAATAATAATAATAATAATAATAATAATAATAATAATAATAATACAGACTACTTATACGCCCATACCTTCCCTAATAGGCAAGCTCATGGCGTTTACAATGAAAAGTCTACATTCATACAAAGCATTCCAACACTCGCACACTGCACAGTTGAAACAAAAAAGAGTTTTAGTTTTAGTAGGAAAAGATAACTCTGTTTGACCACATGGGCTATTCCGTCAATTGAAATCTCACGGGTGGGAGGGGGGTTTCGAGTTTACGATCTACATAAATCAATTTCTTTTCAAACCTCGATTCTGAAATTTTGAGACATTCAATGGGACCTAACTTCCAGTAAGTGTGCAAAATGCCAAGGAAATCCGTCCAGTAGTTTTTGAGAAATCAGCCGTTAAGTCGGGACAGACAGACAGACAGACAGACAGACACACACACAGATAAGGTCTGTAGGACCTCCAGTAAACCTGGAGGGATGAAGTTAAATCTTCTCAAAATGGCCGTCAGCACACCACCTTTTTGAGTGAGCATAATTTGATCAGTTTTTGGAGTCGAACTATGTTGAATATATAAATATATCAAAATCTCAGTTTTGCAAGTTCAGACTCGCTTTGTGAAAACGGATCACTTTATTGTGGCTTCCTTGGTGGAGGTTTGCAGCCTCAGAGTGCTCTCTATTTCCAGATGTGTTTCATTATTCCCACTTTTCCTTTTACTTTTCGCTCGTTTCTGTCTGTGTCGAGATGAGCGTCGTTGTAGGGATATCAGGGACTCATTTAAAGACTGCCACTCTGATTATTAAAAAAATCACTGCTGCGTCTTTGGAGTGCAAGGTCTTCTTTGCAAGTTATGCGACATTATTAATCTCTTTGTGGTTTATGCGTTGTGAAATATTTGATATACATGTATATTCTTGGGGACCATTTCTAACCTTATTTGTAGATGTAAATGTGGTGATACGACTTGTTTTTGAACATTTGCTTCTGGAAGACTCGCAGTTGCATCACAAGCACTTTTCTGGTGCTAGGCCAAGAGCAAGCGGGACCCAGGTCAAGTACTGGCAGTCTTGAAAACGCTGCCACCCAAGAACTTGACCAATTTATGTGCCCCTTATAAGCCCTCCAGGGCGCATGCCAGGATACCAGAGGCCATGTGCATAGAACAGCTATGATTTACATGTAGGTCCTGTCTTAACTCCCAAGTAGCCTCGGTAGAGCACTTCCAAAGCACTCGGCTCAAATAGTGTGTATGACACAGAAAATTTGACTTAGTTCAGTCATAATTATGCCAGAAGGTATTCCCCCGTCTGATTTGCATATTAAGTCACAGCCTGTCAAACGCGGCAGCCAATGGAAAGTAAGGGATTCCAATGACACCATCTAAAAAAGTCGTCTGTTTTGCAAGAAATTGAGATGAAAAGAGAGCGACAAGCAAATTGGTGTGATGCGGAGATGATATTGGTTGAAATGCTGCTGCAATGTTAGTACAGTTTGTTTGCACCATTGTCCACCAATGTGACTGTCCTGAAGAAAGCAAGTCTGGCAGACAATCCACAAGGTTGTGAACTCCCAAGCGGCCA
>JAWQFJ010011456.1:0-5000 GCA_034096865.1 Theodoxus fluviatilis
GCAAAGGAGTCCATTATCTGTTCCCGGGAAATAAGAAGTGTTTGCGGACGCTGTCATGCTTCTAACGGTCCTGCAAGGTAGAGACAGGGGACTAGACGTAGCGAGATATTTTTTTCTCTCAGTGCAATGAGGAGTGTGTCAGGTCAGAAAGGACCGACCTTTTCTGAGTGAGGTATCTGGATGCGCAAAAAAGGCAGCATAGTGGGTGTGTGGGGGAGTAATGAGTCCAAGGCAGACAGGCACAAGTCATACCTGGCAAAGTCTGATCACGAAGTGAGCACGGTCCCAAAGAACGGATCCAGAATTCCTGGCGCTGACTGGGGTAAAGCATGGGCGGAATGAACCCAACGTTAGTCCTATATGCGCCCGGGGAACTTCTTTTTGCAAAGCGAGTTTATAGGTCAAAATGGAGCTCAATGAAAGGCTGCCAATCGTTGGAGGTGTCTATTACCGTTGAGAGAACGGGTCTCTTGATGAGTAAAAAAGTCTACCCCGGTCCACAGGTTGTCCGTCTTTCCGGGTGGACCTCCATGGATGAGTGTGGAGAGAGGAGCAGCAAATTGTACTAAACCTCAGAGCGCAGGGAGACACCGTTTGCGCTCACAACTTGCGCATGGGGGTCATCCCATGAGTGGACACCGGGGAGAAGGCTAACTCGTCACCAGTTAGTAGGCTCGACCGAGAGCTAGAGTCAGTCCAAACCTTGGTCGGATTTCGTCCACAAGCAGCAGCAGCGCCCCGCTGGCAGCGCTTACAAACCAACGGCTCTGTGTGTCTAGACTGGGAGGACTGGTAGCAGTTAGATACTCCCTAGAGAAAAGTACTGTAGTTGTTTCACCACCCAGAAAGCAGGTAAGGGAGATCGGGAGAAACACATTGGACGTGTTTTCCTTCACGTGCAGTTGGTAACGAAAGAGGGGATGACGCACAGCAGTAGCGTGTGCTACTGAGTAGTCGGGAGAGCACACTCAAAACAGCCGAGAGAGGACGTGGTACGATGGGAAAAGACGGAAATAGAAATTGTGAATCAAGGAGAGAGAGTGAGAGTGAAGGTCATCAAGACCAGGTATATCCCAACCTGTGAGATGAAAAACATACCGACAGGGCTGGAAAGGCTGGAAGCGATCCTGACCCGTACCTACCCACGGAAGAGAGGCGAGGGAACTGTCTGTGGAGATTGTGCGGTAGGAGTGTTGCTGTCTTGTTCAGAGATGTTCGGTTCTGCCGATACCAGTGTGATCTGAGCTATCGACATCCCAGCTGGAAGAGAGTGATGGTGCTCCTAGCTAGCATACATGTTCCGGCTATTATCGGCGTGTCTGGTGCGCGGTTGAAAGCTTTGGAAGGAAGAAGTAGTTACCTGCTCGAGACAACGAAATGAATAGATGCCAAGCATCGGTGCATGGTGTTCCCTTGTTCTTGATGTTTCAGAGTTACACTACACACTACTTGGTTCTTGGGAAATTGAGTGCTGGTCCTACAGATTCTAATCGTAATTATTGGTCACATCCGGCGTTGGATTGTGTCTACAAATTCGAGGTGCTCTCTTATTTGGCATATCCTTCTCTACGATAAACTGAGACTGCTATCGATTCGCATGTGGAACGAAATATGCAAATTCGTTCTCTAAGTTGGATGGCTTTGCTAAGTCGGTTATCCTAATGGCATTGTGCCCTTGACAAGATTTAGGCTGAGTGAGAGATGTGTCGGCTTTGCATGACCGCACAGTCGAGGCTTACGTATCAAATATACGGTGATGCCGGTTTGTCTCCATCATATGCTGGGCTATGCTTGCTTACCGTTCGCGATAGCATCATGATGCATGTGACGGTTGCTGGCATTCGCAACTGGTTAGGGTAGTATGCTATAGATACTTGTATTCGTTCATGCATCCGGACTGCATGGCTGTGGTGCTGTACAATGGCTTTCACGAGCTACTTGGGACTCCAATTCTGTAGGCACCTATTCCTCGATACTGCGTTTTAAGATAATCTCATTCGCTATTGCAAGTTGTAACGTACCTTCAACGCTATCCATATATGTTCACTTTCGCTAGTACAGCATGGCTGTCTGTGGTATGTGCCTTGCGCCATGAAATGACTTGGAATTTCGTTGGAGAGTTTCTCCTCCAGACACAATCTAAGGGTGTAACTGCCGCTATGCTAAATGTGTTCCTCTCCTGATAAACATGAAACAAGGGGAGTGCAAGATTTCTTAGCTGCATGTTGTTGCTACTAGCAGGTGGTAAATCTACTGGTTGTAGAGTGTTTATTTGCCTGGAAGTTGCTCTGGAGCGCACTGACTCGAATCTGTTGAGGGGCGAAAGAAAAGGTTCTGTGGATGATAACTGTAGAAAATGATCTGTCTATGTGTTGCTCTTTCGAAAGGATCTGAAAGGCATGGGCTCCTGTGTGAGGCCTTAATTTTGCTTGTCGCACTCCATCCAATCGTCTTTCGCTCCTGACTAGATGCAAAACTGACAATTGCAATGGTATCTAGTGTGTACTCACTGGCAAGTGTTAGGAATCAACGTGGTACGTCAAGGCTATTCCGTGTGGCTGCTCTACTTCGTCTCGAACAATCTCATGGATAAGCTGCACTTCGGCACACCTGAACCACGCGATATCGAGATAGGAACCTTTGAGGTTTCCTTTGTGCATGATTAAAAAAGGGGGGCGTTCACTGGCCAACACTTTTTGAGGTTTACTGCAAACATTCTCTCCACCCAGTCACTGTCTTCACTGATCACAATCCTTTAACCTTTCTGAGGAGTGTGAAGAGCAAGAATCAGAGATTGCTCAGGTGGAGCCTTATCTTGCAAGAGTTTGACTTGATTGTGAAGCATGTGTCTGGCAAACAGAATGTGATTGCTGACTGTCTATCTAGAGTCTAGAATTCAAGACAGGAAAGAACTGTGGTTCCTCCTTTTCTTTTTCCTGAGAATATAGAAACCATTATTATGAGAGAAAAAAAAATCTATGATTTTTTTTCTTTAAGGGGAGAGGAATGTTACAGATGTAGAATCTTATGTTAGTGGTGTTTGATAATTTGGAGAGTTGACCCGTTCTGGAGAGAATGCCGGTGGTCAGCCCAAAATTAATTAAGCAACAGGAGAGAGAGAGAGACGGAAAGACTTGATGGTGAAACAATAGGAGATGCGGAGGACTGTTCCAGGGAGAGAGAAGAATTGTCTATTGTTAAGTCATCATCGCTGGGCCTGACCCTTCCTCGAGGGTTCACAGAGACGGAGTTTTTCGGACGGTCTGGCGCCGCCTCAAGCTGCCTCACACGGACGGCTGATGACAGCCGGTGATAACGAGGGACGGTGGACAGCAGAGAGAAACTCGCAAGTCAGTTCGGCTCTGGATCTCAGAGAAACGAGATCTATTCCACTCCCGTCCACGCCTGGCGGTTACAGGAGGCGAAGCGACCCTTCCCGGCAATGTGTGCAGAAGTTTCAGTGTGGAGAGATTCGACCATGCCCTCCTCAACAAGTCTGCCACCATACAACAAAAATGGATGAGTAGATGTGCACCTGTTCTCTCTCTCTGTCCTCATCCCCCCTGTGAATGTGAAAAGAACTTTAAACCAACGAACTGAACTTTTGTGAAGGAAACCCCTCAGTGATGAACATTAACTGAAAAGTGAAAATTCGAAGACTGAACTCTGTTTCTTTATTTTCGTGGTTGCAACCAATTGAATCCATTAGCCAATTAATTCATTGTGTTTATTAACCATTAGTAGTGGTACATTTATATTGCTAGTTGGAATATCTTTATTATACATTAAAGAAATAGTTTTGTTCAGAATAACCTTTGTTTGTTAGTGATTTTGTGCATGGCATGAGGCATATAATCAATTATTGAGCCAAGTGAATTATTAAAGTTCATAGCCGTTCCTAATCTGGAAGAAAATTTAATTCATACCCCTAGTTCAGAAAAATCAAGGGGACGGTTATGTAACAGTTGACAATAACACTACTTTCCTTAAGTGCGGACGGCAAGCTCAAGCTGCAGATTTTAAACGTGTAGGGTTTGTAAAATATTAGTTTTTCCAGCGGTGTGCGACAGGCTTTAAAATGTATACGTTCTGTATCGATTTACCTTTCGCACGGAACAAAACTTTGTTAGTGAACCACTCCGAGACAAAGGACTGTCATTTTGACCTGGATTTGTTGATCAAAGACTGGCCTACAGGTGATCAATACAGCTGCAGACGAAAGCAGGTTCAGATAAGTGGTGACATTACCCATCAAGTGGTCTCAGGTTCTTTCTACGTCTTTCTCCACGTAAGAAGGCTTCTGAGGCTGTAGCTATTGTGGCTTCGACCAGATTGACTTTCATGGACATTTTTTGGCGAATGAACGGATTTTCATCTTTGTAAGGCTTTATTCCAATTTTTTAGATGCTTAAATGCCAGGTCGAGTTCCCTAGACTTTTGAGTTTGGTGGAACCTAGGGAAGTTTCACTCTAACTTCACCTACAAGTATATATATGTCTTCTGGGTGGGTTTTTTCTTCTTCAAGTGGCATTTTCGGTTGCTTTAGAGCGTTGCGTGTATCTGCCGGAACCAAATCTAATACCGGTGCTTCTAAATTGTTTTTAAGTGTTTTTGACCTTTTAAAGTTAAGTAATCGCCCACATGCCAACTCGACCGACGTCGCTTGGGATCGAGACTGGAGGGACGATTGGGCAGAGTTGCGTCCCTTCCCTCAGCGCGCTCTGCCCTGGGAGCGCGCTTTCTGCCCGTTCGATGTGTACTGGTTCCTGCCTTCACAATCGGTGCTTTGAATTTGCCCATGTCCTCCTCAGGCAGGTCTCAGCTTGGCTGAGTCTTGATGGAGTAAGAAACTTGTCATTTTGTTCAGACCGCTCATGGAAGCGTATTCCTTGAGAAAATTGTGTCTTGAATGGAGAATGCAAGAAAATCCTGATTTATCATAGTGCGCACTGTCATACTGGATGTAGTCCGGTATTTCCATGAATTATTTAATACTGAAT
>JAWQFJ010011456.1:7500-12500 GCA_034096865.1 Theodoxus fluviatilis
TGTGAAGCATTCTTTTGTTCCTGTGTGTTCAGACTTTATACTATGCGACCTGTCACCCGGAGAGTGATGTGTACGACGCGTGTAGTGACATTTTGTTAGATTTTGTCTTGAAAGAAACGATTGATTGAAAAATCAAACCCTTGCACAATCTGAAAACACTTATTGATTTTTAAATGTTTGATGTGAGTATCTAAGCATAAGGAGTAATCAGTCGGTGTTGAAAATGGATCCTCACATACGTTATATGGCAAGGGGTTAAACCATTTCAAGGCACCCTAAAAACATCATACGTACGGTTTGAATTATGAGAATGTTTTTAAAAGATTGTTTCTTCCCTACTGATAGCATACATACAAATGCCAAACAGTTAACTGATTCCGTCTTTCGCATTTTCCAGAAATGTTGATTTGTCGAAGATATATTTGTCAACATACGATTTTTGAATAGGACTCATAATCCATACTGATAAAAAGACTGGTATTGTTTGATCTGAAACTGATAGGGAGCTTTGACCTTTGATAAAGAGTCCTTGTGTGTTCGGAGTTCGAACAAGAAAGTGTATTTACAGAAGTAGGACTTTCTGAGGCTAAAAGACAAAGAAGTTGACTTGTCATAACTTTGGGCGGAATGGCAGCAGTGGATGAAGAAGGTGCATGCACCCTGTGGGTTGGGGACAACAATGGACCCACCGCGTCTCCATCCCCTGGCGATCCATGACAGGTAAATAACGAGGGATGTCGAGACTTGTCTTGCTCTCACCCCAGCCAGCGCTTGTCATTTTACTGATCAATGGCCTTACATAACCCGCCAAGGCTGATATGCTGGAAAACGTTATTCATCTCTCGTCTGTCAAAGCAGTTGTTTGGGAATCTTGTAGCTGGGAAGAGAAGCGGACCCGTCATCTCCACCATCTGCTCTGTGCAGACCTGTAACCGATATAAGCTGAGGAAGAACTCTCGAAGGCAACAGCTGGAAACTGACAGTTTTTTTTGTTCTTTTATCAAGCCTTTGTGATCAAATTACGCCATTGAATCGTTTCGTATTGCAACAAAAAGAAGTATCTGTTCGTTTCCAAGGAGCAAGAAATTGTAGCAAATACTACTCGAACCACTATGGCGACATAAACATTTTTATCATATATATACATGTATATAACAATTCTGTTTTGCATTTACTATGTTACTTGATACATATAATATTAAACGATTAAAAAATAAGCATGCGATTGATCTTCGTGGGTTGCGCCTAACTGCTCTTTATTCTTCATTGGAATGAGGTGTCGAGGGACGTGGATGAGTCTGGACCAGATACAGGGAGGCATTTCCTGCTGAGTGGTTGGTTTCAGAGGAGTGACACTTCATCCCGAGTACGACGTGGTGTTGACGGGCGCAGACTTCTTCTTTGTACAGTCACTCCCAGCCTCCTCCTCTGTCAGGGGCCCTAGCTCCTCCTCGCCCTTTTCTCAACGAGCAGGTGGCGGGGAGGGGGGTGGCTCGTTTTTCTTGCCTCCCCCCCCCCCCCCCCCCCTCCCCTTCCCCTTTCTAACCTCCTCCTCTCTTTCTCTCTCACACTTGCTCGTTCGTTCGCTCCTTCCCTCTCGCTCCTCATCTCGAATCCCTCGAGGGTTATGGCCTTGCCGCCGTGGTGTTTCCTCTGAGGAATACATTTCGAGCGCGACGAGTGTAGCAGTCGTGCTAAATACGCGATTCTGTATTGGAGGAAGGTTGAGCCTATGTTTTGCCACTCCACGGGCAGATTTGCCCGGCGCGTAGGTCAGTGGCTGCTGCACTGCGGCCTCAGGTTGCGTGTTGGGCTTATCTCTAATTGATATGCTCCCTGGGCCTTTTGCGGGCTATTTGAACAGTCACAGATCAGGCGTCGGCCAGATAGAATGGAATGCCCCAGAGCGGGGAGAGAAGGAAGAAGCGGGGGAGGGGATGGCCAGGGAGGGAGAGAGAGAGAGAGAGGGAGAGAGAGAGAGAGAGAGGGAGAGGGAGAGAGAGAGAGAGAGAGAGAGAGAGAGAGAGAGAGAGAGAGAGAGAGCATGAATAGGAGGCAACTGAACGAAGAAAGCCACGCTACCGGCTGACTGACTGACTGCTTGGTAGTTGGCTGGCTGGCCTGGGCTGGGCTCTTGCCTCTGCCTAGCCTAGCGCGCCTGGCCCGACCCGGCCGCCTCCCTCTGTTGTACAGAAATTGATTGCCGCCGAGCAAGCGGTAGTGGAAGATAAACTCAGTCTCCACACTCCTCTCCGCACTCCACACGGCCCGGGATAGAATTACTCTTGTTGAGGGGGACAGAGGGAAGTGGCAGCTAGCGCCTTGCCTCGCCTCGCCGCCTGCTGCTGGTGCAAACCCTTCGCCCCACGCTGAGCCTGCCTGCTCGCAGCTTGTCTGCCCAGTCAGCGCCTGCTCCCAGAGACTCGCATGCATGACCTGCTCAGCAGACATACAGACTGTAATGCACACAAACACAGACAGGGACAAAGCGCAAGCCAGCCGGCGCCTGGGTTAGAGGAGCTATCCGGATTTCCTCCCCCGACGCCCCCCACGGTGTGTGTAGGGTCCTGGCAGGGAGGCGCTGTGTGATGGAGCGGTAATTGTCAGTGATTGAGCGTAAGTACACGCCTTGCACCTTCTTTAGCCACTCAATAGAGCAGAAGAGTTCACACTTGATGCCAGCAGCTCCGATAGACGAGGCGAGTTAAAGGCTTGCTTGTGGCGCTGGCCCGAGCACGTGCTTGTTGTTTGGGTAGCACTGTTTTTTCGCCGGCCCTCGGCTGGCCTCCGCAAAGAGTCGGGATTTGATCTTGGCCACGATTACAAGCCAATTCCGTGGCCGGCGCTTAGGAGATGCTGGCATGTTTTGGAACAGGATGCTGTGTGTTCGCCGGCGATGCGATCAGTGCTTTGTAAACGCCACCCAATTAATTGATAATGGAGATGGTGCTGGTGTTTTCACGCCGATCTCCTCGGAGTAGTGGTTATGCATGTGCTTCTGTGTGTATGTATGCATGTTTGCGAGCTTGTGTTTGAATGAGAGTCCTTGTGTCTGTTTGTGATTTATGTGTTTGTGTGTATGTGTGTTTATGTGTGTGTTTTACATGTGTGTGTGTGTGTGTGCGTGCGCGCGCTCGCTCTCGTGCGCTCTGTCATCAGCGTGCCAGGGAGTGTGCGCATGCATTATGTCTAGACAGACACGTGCTAAATGTCTGTGCAGGCCTAAGCGCGTGCTGACGGGCGTGTGTGTGTACTCGTGTGTACCAGAGCGTGTGAATGTATTTGCCCGCAGTTAGGGCCGCAGTTGACCCGCCTTGCTCCCCAAACAGCCTCAGCCGTGAAGCAGAAAGATAGAAATCCAACACAAATAGACCTTCTCCTGTGTTTGGTTTCGCTGCGGCCCAGTGTAAGCACTGCTTGGGAAACAACCTGACTGCTGCTACCTTGAATGAATGGATGGACGGATGACAGGCGGGTGACAGATCGGATACCGCGTTCAGGGATAAAATCTGACAGGGCATTCCGTGAGGCAGGGGGTCTGATTGACAGGGAGAAGGCCGGGAAGGGCTGGAGGATAGGAATGGACACTATTCTGTCGTGAAGAAGGAAGACAGGAGCGTGACAGCTCTAACAGACCATAATTATTTAAAAACTCTCTACTCCACCTTGATCACTCCCACACCCCATACCTGCCTTCTTTCACCCTAGCCTTCCGTCTGGTGCCAATGCACAGGATGAGGGTGAGAGCAGTGCAAGAAGAAGGCCAGAGTCTGTCTTGTTGTGTAAAGATAGACCGCTGTGCAGGCAGGCAGCCCCAGGGTGGCTGGGAGGGCGGTGGACCCAGCCTTGATGTTGACACTTCAATTCACAGGTCTTCTCCAGTCTCTGTGATGCCTCTGGGCCGCTCCCTTTCTCCCCAGATCTCGTGGTGCAGGGCTGTGAGGGCTGTTGTGAACCCAGCGTGTTCTTCCGTCTCGCTGACACTATGAGTTATGGCATGACTTGCACTGCCATAGAGCAATGACATCACAGAATGTTCCAATTATGGCCTGGACTTGGTACTGATAAAACACTGCTTTTATGACTCCTAGAAGGTTGTAAGGTGCAGTGCAAAAGTCATCGGTAGGTTATATGCAATTACAGATTGGTCTTTGTCACTTCGTAGGCACCCTTCAGTGGCTTTTCAAATTAAGATTAAGACAAGGTCAATGCTCCAATTTCAGCACGTCCCATGTAACAAAGGGATGGTGGTGGTGGAGGTGGCGCATACCTGTTGAAATATGAGCATATTTAATTTTGTCGTAATTATACAAATTCGTTCTGAGAGACTGAATCAATGTCCTCCTTTTACTACTTTGACTCGCATTTTTAAAGATTCGCGCGTGGAAAGGGGCTTGATAAACTAAGAGTCAAGTTATTTCATGACTAGTTGACGAAGTAGCAGAAACGAGCAATTCAGTGAAACTTGTTGAATAGCACGAACATGCATCACGGACAAAACGAAAATAAATGTGCAAAGTTTATATTTTAGAATCTTCTGCGGGCGCAACACGCCCAGGTGACGGATGAAGAACACGCGAGGAGAGCCGTATAGGGGGCGCTGATGTTGCCATTCAGCAAAAAAAAAATCTTTTTTTGAAGGGTAGAAAGAGGCGGGAAATGGGACTTCTCTGTTGATCAAAAATGTTTCTTTGACGAGAAGGAAGAGTGTTTCTGTTTCTCTGTGTGTGTTTTTAAGGAGAGGACTGTAGTTAATGCATTTGTCCCCTCATTATGAACACCTCAGTGTTTGGGTTGAGCACTTTATCATAAACTGGGAGTGTAGAGTTACAATGTAGGTAAGTTTCCTGCTGAGGATCAAGGTAAACGATTTTTGTTTTTTGCTTTTTTCAGTGTATGAAGTGTTTACCAATAAGTGTCGAAGAAGAACACCGAGAGATCGGTTTTATCATTGTTGTACCACGTTCACCTTTGTCTCTATAATATACAGGTGTATCAGG
>JAWQFJ010011456.1:17500-23121 GCA_034096865.1 Theodoxus fluviatilis
GGGCTCTTTCCGCCAGCGACGCCTACTTCGTCAGGTTCGTGTGAAATGCTCCTCATCACTTGTTAGCACACATGCACCATCTTTTCTTCGACCCCAACGCACAACTTCAAACGCTGTTCCGTTTCCCTCCTCTTCCTTACACTCCCAAGTTTCCTTTTTTCCGAGGCATTTTCCTTTCCCCTTGCGCTCCCCCCTCCCCTCCCCCCCCCCCCCCCCCCCACTAACCCGCCCCCCCCCTACCCCGTCCCCCTTTGGGGTCTGCTCTATGTCCACGGAACATTCTTGCTGTCACTCTTTTCCTCTAGTCGCACCAACACTCCCCTAATATCATTTCCAACCTTCCGCTGAAGCCCTCCCCACCAACCTCCAACCTTCAAATTCCCCTTCCTTCACCCTTCCCCTCGTTTTATTGCCAGCTCCATGCAGCTTCTTTCCCACTTTAACTCTCTTTTCCCGTTCCTCCCTTAACCCCCCCCCCCCCCCCCTCTTCCTCCCGCTCTCCCACTACTCTCTTATCCTGACCCTCGTCTCTTCTTCATCTCTCTTCTAACTCCTGTTGCTCTCTATCCGCCTCGTCGACGGGACGACGTAGGGAATAATTCCGATCTTAGTCTGGGGTTAAAAAAGCGGCTTATGTGTCAGAGGTGATGAGTTGGTCTGATAGATGGAGTGATGTCGGAACGAGCTGAGGAAAAATAAACTGGCCTCCGCGTTAACCCTCGTTGGCTTAGCAGAGTGCTTGTCGCGGCCTCGTACACGGTCTGCCTGCAGGGAGGCGTGGGCCTGCAGGGGATTGACGCTGGCAGTCCGCCGCTCATCGCTTTTTGGTGTGTTTCCTCTTCAAACTGACACTCGTCCTGACTGTTGTGGGGGATACGTTTGAGGATGACAGACGCGTTGGAGTAGGTTTTGCACCCCGAGCAACAGGGCTGTCGTAATTATGGCTGGCGGCCTAATCTCTGGGTTTTGAGGAGAAAGGTGCTCGAGTTATTTTTTGCCTCACAACTCATTATCTGTTATTCGTGTTTTCAGGCTAGTCATTCTGGATTAGGACGAAGTATTTCGAAAATCCGGGAGTATTTGTAATACATGTATAACCACGTCTTATTTTTCTTCATAACAGCAGGCCTCAGAGGTGATTGGGTTGTAAACTGTCTTTCATTTGATTTATCTCATCGCTGCCAAAGAGAACGTGGAACGATTATCTGATCACCCATCTTGGTGTTCGTAATGAATAGTGTCATCCATGCACGATCGTCATTTGCTAGCTGTCGTAGAAGGTGCCTGTGTGAATGGGAGGGGTGGATGGAGTTGGGATGTGTGGGCTCGTGTCGTCTGTAGCGTCTTGCTCGCATCTGATGCAAGGGTTGGCAACTGGCTGTCTGTTGGCCTTCTCATACCAGCGCGTTTTACTGCCGGGACATCTGGCCTCCACCTCGCCTGCTTCTTCTCCAGTCAATTGCTTCGTCAATAAATCTGCTGTTGCTTACCTCGGGAGTTCTTTCTATATGTAACGGCTTGCACAGAGGGGCAGAGGGAAGGAAAGGTGGCTATAGGGTGGGGGTGGGGGGGGGGGGGGGGGGGGGGGTGGAGGTTGGGATGTTTTCCTGTGAAGACCGAGTGTGCGGTCGCAGTTTTCGGTGGAAACGACTCCACATTCCTTTCCCTTTCCCTCTGTCTTTGTAGTTGCGTTGTAGTGGTGCAGGGGAAAATCGTTTGAGCGGGTGACTGCGCCAAGCTGCTCAAAGTATTGCGCCTCTTTGCGAGACGATGATCTGGCCATTAGCAGCCAATTGCCTGTACGCTGTTGACGAAGCTTGTGCACCTGTAGAGCCACTTAGTCCAGTAGGTTTCCGTTCCCGACCCTCAAATCTTCATAGGCACGTGTGAGTTGCCACACTGCGGAATAGACTCACAATAATACACATGGCGCCTTGTTGGTTTGCAGTTATTGTTAAGGTGTTGTTGGAGGAAACACGCGTGTGATTGCTGAACACTCTTTCTCACGTTCGGGAGGAAGAAGAAGAATAAGAATAAGAAGAAGAAGAAGAAGAAGAAGAAGAAGAAGAAGAAGAAGAAGAAGAAGAGAGAGAGAGAGAGAGAGAGAGAGAGAGAGAGAGAGAGAGAGAGAGAGAGAGAGAGAGAGGCAGGCGGGGGGGGGGGTAGGGGAGGCAGGCAGGCAGGCATACAAATACACACAGACATCCTCAAGCACTTACTCCAGCACACGCGCGCGCGTTCACGCACAAATACATGCACACCCCATACACCAAATTCGCCACGCAGGCAGGCAGGCAGTCTGTTAGTCTGTCTGTCTGTCTGTCTGTATGTTCGTCCGTCCGTCCGTCCGTCCGTCCGTCTCTGTCCCTGTCCCTGTCCCTGTCTCTCTCTTTCTCTCTCTCTCTATCTCTCGCTCTCCGCTCTCCTGCCCCCCCTTCTCTCTCCTCGTCTCTTTCTCGCTCTCTCTCGCTCATCCTCTCCATCTCTACTCTCTCTTTCTCTCTGCCATCTACCTCCCTGCTCTCTCTCTGTCTCTCTCGATTCAGAACAATATACGCGGGTCCTCAGCAACCCAGCGGTTCCCGGTTGGCATACCTCTACGTTAACCAGGTTCGGCCCTCCTTCGATCAAACGCGCCCTCCTCCGCTAGGACTTCTCCGAGGAACGGCTTGACGAGATACCCCTCGTCCTACTCCGCCGTGGCCAATCGCGCAGGTGCTCTCAAAACTCTCTCAAGAAGCTCACACCTCAGTCCATCCTCCCTCTCCCGAACCTCCATGTCTCCCTCTCACTCAACACAACAAACTCTTTCTCATCAGCAAAAACCCCTCTCCACCACACCCAAGCCCCAATCATCCTCGCGTGGTCCTTCGCTAGACAAACCTCAGGCTCCCCCTAATTCATCCATCACAGGTCCTAGGAACGCGAATTAAGTCCGGTGTTCCAATCCCAATCTCAGGTGCGCCTCTCTCGTTCTGGGGACCTCCTAATTGATCTCACTGGTAGTTACCCTTCTCATGAGCTCACAAGACCCTCTTCACGACTCACCCGTCACTCTCTGTCAAGCTCTCCTCTCGCTCGTTCGCTCCAAGACCGCCACATCGGGTCCTTCCTGGAGACCATCTTTTCCTTCGTCTTCCACTTCCTCTCACTACAGCCCCCTGTGGAGCGCCCGACCCCTCCTCCATCATCCGGAATGAGTCTCGACATGGCGTCTCACGCATCCCCTCCCCCCCCCCCGTCTCTCCGGGGATTGGCTCCGTTCCACTAGAGTCCCTCCTCAAAACCTCCTCCCTCTCTCTCATCTGTTCAGTCGGGCTTCTCTCCCACCCATCTTGGGACCTCACTTCCTTTCTCCAGCTCCCCATCACCTCTCTCATTTCACTCTGCGCTCTCTCCCCAAAGGGTCCCAGACAGGCTCCCCACACCTCCAACATCTGCTCTCGTTTGGTCTCTCTCGCTTGTCACTCTAGACTCTACTCTCGGATCAAAGTCACCGAATCATTCCAACTCTCGCTGTCCCCCCCGTTCTCTCACCCCAGTGCTCTATCTTCATCGCCCACAAAACCCTCGCTCCTCCGAGTGACAAAGCTTCTAGTAAACGCGGACAGATTCTCTCGGACATCCATCGGTCATCATTGTGGATGGCTCTTCCTCAATACGATCCACCTCAGACCTGCTCTGCAATAAGCACCTCAATCTCCCCTAGGAACCGGCAGGTCACACTACATCATCAGGTCGGACCATCTATTCCCTCTCGTGAGCCTCTGACTTCGGAGCAAGCTTCTCGATCGCTCCCTCGTCTCAGCCTGGTCCCGCCTGATCCTCTCCCGTTCCTGGCTCTCGCGAACTTCCATTTCACACACTCATACCGATCAATCGTAGGGATCCTCGTTATGTCGTCCTCCTCCCTCAGATTCTGGGCGCTTAAACTCAATTCCCCGCCCATCTGAACTCTGTGCCATTCCAGTGTTCCCCGCAATCCGGTGTATAACTCCAGCATCTCCGCTGCAGAGTTTCCTCCGACTCCGTAAATAGTCCTCTCAATTTTTTTACTGTCATACCTCTTCCCCACATACGCCTCTTGCTCCACCTTCCGCACGTACTCACTCTTTCTCGTTACCTGTCGCCCCGAGGTCTGCCCCATGACCCCATCCCCCCCATCCTCCCGGCCCTCCCGGCCCTCTTCCGATGGTCTAGTCCCTCTCACCCATCCTGTCCGGGCGGGGTCGTCCACTTCCCCCCTCCCTCCAAAGCCCTTCGGTTCACAAGTACATCGCTTCATCCTCCTCCTCTATTGAAACAGAGACATACCAAGTCCACTCCCTCGTCCTACCCCACCCTCTTCTCTTCCCCTCTCTCCCCGGTACACGCCCCCTTTCTCAATCCTCCTTCGATTCCAGAATCTTGCTCGTTCGTCCTGCTCATCTCTCACACACATCCTTTCACTAGTCTGCTATCGTTCACTCCCTGTTTCAAATCCTTCCCACTGAGTCTATCATACTTCACTTCAACACTGTGGGCCCACCTACAGCCCCCTTCCAACCAAACACCATATAACTCCACCTTTGCTCGTTTGCTCCCCTTCCCCCCCCCCCCCGCCCCATCTTTCCTGTTCACACTCACTCCTCTCCTGCCCCCCAACATTATCCCGTACGCAAAGTGCCTGAAATCTCTCTAATACCTCCCCAAAAGACAGACATCGCCTACTACACTTGGTGTCGCCCGTCCGATCCTCTCTGGTTCTCGCTCTCTCATCACACTCAACCCCTACGTGTCTTTCTGTGGTTCAGCACTTCTCCGCGCAAACACCTCGATCATCATCTTTCCCGTCCCCCCCTTCCCCCCTTCCAACCCACTCACACCTCCGGTTTCTATCCTCATGGTAAGCTCTGGCAATACCTTGCGTACGCCGAGTCTAGGTATTGTACCCTCTGCCCCCTCGTTAACAATTCTCCTCTCTGCTCTCCACTTCCTTTACTTCTTCTCTCTCGATGCTCCTGTTATTTCCTAACAATCCAGTGCGTGGGCGTTCCCTTGTGTTCCCATCCTCCCAGTCGCTCATCCAACTAGCACTAACACCCCTTCTAGATCGATCTGTCTTTCCCAATCCCTTCAATTCATCCCCTGTTTATTTTCATAGCGCAATCATCTGTCCTCCGTTTCCCCCTGCTCTGCATCCAAATCCTAATCTCACTTCATCTCCCCTCCTCCAATCACCTATCTATCACTCGCTCTTTGAGAACTATTATCCCCATCCCGGTTCTCTCTCTCCAACCTCTACCCAACCTCCTCCCCCCCTCCCCTCCTCCATGTCCCCACACACCCGCGAGTTCTCCTTCGAACCCGACCACCTCGCCATACACTGCCACTCGCTTTTGGGCTCCTCCCTCTCCGTCAGCCTCTATCCACCCGCCATCTTCTCCTCCCCAACCCCTCCTCTCTCTACACACGGCCCTCTTCGTAGCCTTCCAGCACCCCTTTCCCCCAACCACACCCTCTTATCTCATCCAACGTACTTACGCTATTGTGGCATACTTTTTCTCACGACCAACATCGATCAGTGGCCGTCAGGGGTTTTACTTCCCTAAGTCACCATTTGATTTCACACTCTCCTCGCT